>WWET01001507.1:139851-156660 GCA_011038615.1 Limnodynastes dumerilii | reverse complement strand
GAGTACTGGTTGGGAGACTAGAGACACACGATGAGGATACTGGTGGGGGGGCTGGAGACACATGATGGGGATATTTGGGGGGTTGGAGACACATCCTGGGGGGACTGAAGAGACATGATGGGTATGCTGGTGAGCTGGATATGAAGAGGATTAGGGAGATGATGGTGAGGGGGAGATAATAAGGTGAATGAGGAGGAGGAGCTGATGAAGAGAATAAGGAGATGATGGAGGAAAGGTGGTGATGAGAATGGAGAGATGATGAATTGAGAGAGGTAGATGATGAATAGGGAGGAGATGTATTGGCATAGCGTGCACATTTATTGTGTGCATGTCTGTGTGTATATATATTTATATATGGATGTATATTGTTTTAATCATATGTATAAAGTGGTTTAAACCTGGATGCACAGCTGTGGCCCAAATGGGTTGACCATGCCCCCAATGGGTTGACCACGTGCCACTGCACATTTATACCAGCTACACACCAAAATGGGGGCACATGAAGTTGACACGGGGGCGCCAAGGGGAAGACTAAATTCCTGCCCACCCCAAAAAAAAGTTGTTAAAAAAGCAACAAAGTATCTAGTAGCAGATAACCAGGAAATGGTGAGAGAAGGAAACAAAAAGGATAATAGTTGTAGAGAGAGAGAGAGAGAGAGAGAGAAAGATTAAAGGAGTAAAGTTTAATATAATTATTATAACTTAGATAGATTAGTCTATATGTTTTTAAAGTAAATATTAAATATTTTTCTGCTAAGATATTTAAAAAACAGGGATATTGATGTGTACATGCAAGAGTGGTTATACATTAAAAAGTATATAATCTTTAAAAAAGGAAAGGAAAATGCATTTTGTTGATGGTTGTTGATGATACTGTGAAAAAAAACATATTTTGGATTTACCTGACATTTATGAAATGTTTTCCAATAACTAAATGTTTCCTATGGATTTGTGAACATTTGTTAATGAATTTTGAATGTCAATTTATATTATTCACTGTGACGAGCAAATTTTATTTATGAAATTAATGGTAAATGAAAAATACTACACATAAAAAGTAAAAGTAATAATAGTAAAATTATTATTTTTCTTCTGAACAAAGTTGTGTCAGTTGTCGTTGCTCTGAGTATTTCTTGATCTACTTTCACTTCCGCAATTCGCATCCTTGCACTGCACCCCACTCTTAACAGCATTTTGGTGGGGTGTTACAAAAGTGCGCATATGTTTCCAAAATTCCATGTTGAAACAAAGCAATGAATTTCATTGTATCCTAAATTTGAAATGAACTCCTAACAGATTTCAGCACACACCTAAAGAAATAAAAGTCCAGTAGTGGATCTATGCACTATCACTACATGCCTGCCAACTACATATACAATTTCCAGTCTGGGTTGTCAGCTGTACAAATGACATTGTAATACTAATCCTCTCCTACTTGCGAGAACAACCCATCCTCCTGTAAGAACATGCAGATTTTTGCTGACTTATGCCTCTATAGCCCTACCTTAGCTTTTCGTTGTGCGTAGTTAGCTTACGTAAGAACAGAAGTGCCTAACCCAGCCCATATTGTA
This sequence comes from Limnodynastes dumerilii, assembly GCA_011038615.1. NCBI lineage: Eukaryota > Metazoa > Chordata > Amphibia > Anura > Limnodynastidae > Limnodynastes > Limnodynastes dumerilii. The sequence continues at coordinate 155,089 of WWET01001507.1, read as the reverse complement.
CAATTTAAATGCCTTCCCCCACCCACTTTGCATATCGTTGTACTTATGGAGTGTTGTCATGCCCATTCTTACAGAGTTCAGTAGGTACGGAAATAAGTTACTATGCGCAACATCTGCCATGCGTATGAACAGATCGCTAAAAAATGGCAGCATATGCACACGACATGCGTATTTTAAAGAATGTTATGAAGTCTGAATATGGCCCTATGGGTCTATTTAATTACAGCAAAAGGCAGGAAGTCCCACTATTCCACTTCTGTAATAGACAGGAATCGCAGCATCGGTTACGCATCTACATGGTTAACAGAATATTGCTTTACGCCCAACTTCCTTTAATTTTTGGCATGAAGATACAATTATATTATAGAATTCATAAAAGTAAAAAAAAAGGACAGATTTATTACAATTTATATATGGATTTTATTAAAACAAACATAAAGCCATAAAAATAGTGTTTGACGTCTACAATTATATGTCATGAACCATGTCAACGTTTGTATGTAAAAACCAACACTGGAAGCCAGTTCCATGAAAGCCACAAGTAACCATCCAATGCAATGAACAGATCTATTATAACTGTACAATATAGTTTTGTGTATTCACAAATTAGCAGAACTGCATTACAATCCATCATAGCCTGACCACATCCACTCACAGTAACATAGTTAGCTAAGTATGTAGTCAATCAGTGTTATACTAATTTGACGTTGGCAAAATGTTGTTTGGTCCTTAAAGATAGGAACAAATGCATATATAAGTACTTGGAATTATAGTACAAACATTTCTATTCCATATATATCTAATAATTTGTATACATATACAAAATTTAGATATTAACGATATAAAAAAAAACAACAACAAAAAAACCCAATACATTCTTACATTTGGACAAACAGTTCCAGCTGCCGTTTTCTGGCCTTTTGGAGCCATGTTGACTGTATTCTCTAACCATGGCCTAGTCAGTCTTGGAATCCCCAGTGTTTCCTGCATTGTGAATAATCCTGAGTTCCATAGCTCCAGCTACCATGATGGTTTCAGTCAGCTGATCGCTAAATTACCAATCACTTGCCTCAATCTTGTCACATGCTCACAGCTACCAATAGGTAATTCGCTGGTACATGCCTACCTATGCCAGTGGAACAAGTGCTGTTGTGTTATGTAACTAGTTCCATTTATGTACCTGGTTTCTTGTCTCCCTTGGCCAGCTGTGCTGTTCTGCTCTCAAAAAAGTGTTCCTGTGCTACTCCGCTACTCTCAGCACACCAGCAGTGCACCTGCAGTATATTTTTGCTACTCTATTGCTCTCAGCATGCCAGCAATACAATGGCATTATACCTGTGCTATTCTGCTGCTCTCAGCACACCAGCAGTGCCACCACAGTATATCTGTGCTACTCCGCTGCTTTCAGCACACCAGCAGTACCACCACAGTATATCTGTGTTACTCCGCTGTTCTCAGCACACCAGCAGTGCCACAGCAGGGTACCTGAGCTACTTTGCTGCTCTTAGCATGCAAGCAGTACCACTGCAGTGTTTCTGCGCTATTCCGATGCTTTCAGCATACCCGCAGTGCCACCATAGAGTTCCTGTGTTACTCCGCTACTTAAGCATACCACTATTCGTGGCAACCACTGTGCTAAGTTGTACCACTCAGCTGTTAAAGAACATCTCCATCTGTGCTGTCTACTGAGCTTCAGTGTTGTCAGCATTATTACTGTCTTCACTACTTAATGATTTGCAAGTATAATTAATAAACCCTGTTTACACTTACCTTATGTTCCGTGGTTCCTAACAGTTCTCAGCTAATGAGCAAAAGCCTAAGCTTCCTCTTTGAAACCCCCAACCCAAGGGTCCCTGAGGCAGAATCCCAAAACCCAGAGACCATGGGCCTGATTCAGAGCTACATTTCCATTACGTTTCCTGTCGTAGCGTAATTACTATGCACTCTCCTAGGCACTCCCCTCGCATGTACGTACTTTTGCCGTTTTACACTTCCCGAACCTTACCTTAGCTTTACACAGTGTAAGTACCGACGTCCGTATAGGCAGCACGTACTAATGAGCTGCTAAGCATGCCCATACTGTACGATTTAGATGCCTCACCCTGCCTCCTAAGCGTAATTACGGGTGTCGTATGGCTGCCACGCCCCCTCGTTCGCAGTTACGCTGAAGATACGTGACTTGCCCTTAGGCTCTGAGTTACGTTGCGTCACATCTGCCACACGCATGCGCAGTGAGTACTAATTGGCACTTTAACGCTAGCGGCTAGCGTAAAATCACTCGCGTACATAGTTCTGGATTTACCCCCATGACACTAACTAGGCACTGCAGATTACGATAAAATGTTGTACCAATAATCGAATTTGACAGAAAAGTCATCTTTGCCAATATACCTGCAAGTATCATTGTTCTCTTACTAGGAAACTTGCCATGATATAACTCATTTACAAATACTGGGACTTATCCCAATTTGAAAGTAAGAGAAGATCTGGTAGAAATTGACACCAGACTCATGGTGAAATGCAAGTGGACGCACACAACAGAGAAGATTTGCGCTATAATTAAAACCTATTCTTTATCTGAATTCTGCCAGCTTACCTCTCAACATTTTAACTATTCATTTGTTATGATTTTGTAGCGTGTTAGATATTAAGATGGGTGCAGCTGATATACACAACAACAGTCCCAGCACTCGGGAGAAATCTAAGATGATACAGTAGTTACCATCCTGTCTGGACAATATCCTAAAGTTAAAGCTTAAAAGATACAGCTAATATAAATAACAAAATCCTAGTGAGGACTGTTTTTGGAGTTTTTTGTCCTGCATTTCCATGGCTTTTCCCTAGGTACAAAACTCTTCTGGTAGCACTTACCTTCTGAAAAAATGGACTTTAGCATTTGAGAAATAGAGAATTTAAAATGAGGAAGGAGCTCTTATAGATTATTAAGAATTTAGCCATTTAGCCATAATGGGCCGGATCCAGAACTACGCCCGTCTTCCTTAGACGGACGTAATTCAATGAACAATAGCTACTGCGCATGCGTAGTAGCTATTGCACGTAATCTGCATTTCGTTTCGATATGTAGATTGCGTATATGCGGTCTAAAAGACTGCATATACGCAATCTACGTATCGAAACGATATGCAGATTACGTACAATAGNCTACGCATGCGCAGTAGCTATTGTTCATTGAATTACGTCCGTCTATGGAAGACGGACGTAGTTCTGGATCTACCCCAATGTTAGTAATCCATTTCTCTTAAAAATTGAGCAAGACGATCATTATAAGTAATACTTAAGTTTACAAGCACACAAACATCAGAAATCACACTATATTGGGGTAATAAATTCAGGTTGCCCTAAAATAGACAGAAAAATGTGATTTTAAAGTAATGGGCTGTAAAAATGTCATCTGTGTTTAACTGAGAAGGTTCCCATAATAATATGTACATTTGCTATTTACCAATGATTAATTTCATTGTATCTTCTGCTAGGATCTGTAATTATAAGAGACGTAGTGAGATTCATGGAATAAGACACTGAAAGAAGAGGAAGCAAATAACTACCGATTGTCTTGTTATTGTTTACTTTCGACTATGGTTAGCTATTGCACTGTTCAATAACATACACACAAATACATGTATATGACTCCTTTGCATCCTAGTTTTAAGTAGCACACTTACAGTACATAAAACAATATAGATTACTCAACCTAACCACATCTATATCCTGTTATAGGATTTCAGATTTTTATTTAATTACAAATCAAAAATGGAGACATCATCATATCATGTGTCTCAATTTCTGTCAGTTTTGATTAATAATGTGTGCTTAAAGGAGACCACATATTGATTTAAAATCAAGTCTACTCTAAGATATTTAGTTATCTGAACATTTCTATTTGAAACATGTTAGGATAAACAGAGGCAATATAATCAATTGCAGAAGGTTGGTATTAAAATATAAAAAAACATTGCATTCCCCCAACTAAACAGTTTTAATGGTGTTTATTGGGGATTATTAATGAACTTTACATTCCTAAGGCTCCCAAACTCCTCCTATTTAAATTACATTTTTATGCATAAAATCCCCTATTTCTCTTGCCTTAATTACTACCATACTTCTCTAAATGAAAGAAGGCTGCAAATAATGATTTAGGTTTAGTACATTTCAATGAAATATTACATGTACCTGTTGATTAATCCCTCAGGATAAATTAGAGCCCTTCCATACTTCAGAATTGCTGTAAGAACCTTGAAACGTCAGGTTAGGTAAGGTTACAATATTTCAAGTTAAATGAAGTCCTTCTAAAAATAAAACATTGGTTTTTAGTTAAGTTCAATGACAAAGTATTTTTTAGTTACCTTCCATGCTCCATTGGCTGCATCTGTCAGAGGTTCCACTAACAGTACTACACTGCACTCTGGGGCCACTATCTTAAGACACTTGCTGGCATGAATCCAGTTCCTTCTTAACCTATAACCATTTGGCATTGTAGGATTGCAAGATTAAGGTGCCTCTACTTTCTTTTCCACCTTTGCAAGTAGCCAATTTTCCCCATCTGTTCTGCATTTTATGTCTGGTCTTGAGTCAAGTGCTGACAATGGCCTGGCAGTTTTATTGAAGTGCTTAGTCTGCATCTCCTGGTGCCTTTTTCTGTCCTCATGTATATATTGGAAAGGGACTCCCTCTGGCAGTAATATCTGTGATTGTAACCTGCTGCCGCCTATTAGCTACTGGGCAGGTGAAAACTTCCATTGTTTTGGTGAGTTTCTGAAGTTCCGAACTCCTAGCTGTCTTGTCATAGTTTATACTTTTATGACAATGTCCTAGATCCATGCTTATATATTTTGTTATAAATTATTAAATGAAGAATGGACTGAAAATCAAATTCTGTATATATCACATACATCTTGTCTTCTTAATATTACTCTGTTCCCTAGAGATATTTTGTAGGTTCTGATGCAGCAATGCTTGTTTGACTGTTCTTTCTGAATTTTCTTTTGTTTGAGTATTCAATATAAAGTTCTTACTTTTGAAATATCTCCTCCCCAAGACTATTAGCAATCGCCCATGGTATATATTTCCTTGCGGAACTCAATTATATCACCAATATGTAGGCATATGTAGTCTTTGACAACAATTAAGAAATATTTTTTTTCTATTTTTACATTTTACATTTATTGTATCCATTTGGGGCTAGATACAGGAAGGTTTGCTCCATTGCCATGCACTTGTTTCTTCAGATAAGGTTCTTCCTATTACTGGCTAGGAATGAACTGGATGACACATCTGCTATTGGGATATCTTTGCCTACTTTTAATGAGTCAAATATCCTTTATAAGTGGTGGAGATGTCATCACGTTTTTCGGAATGTGTATTGCAGTTTCTTGTGGTCTGTTTTAACCATAGTTCTGCAAGAAGAACCTGATAAAGGAATTTTTTACTACTCATAACATGTGATGCATAGGCTACAGATTTTCCTTCTTGAGTAAGACAGATCGGTGTCTATTCTTTCTCAAAAAATTTAAAGGGTTTATGAACATAAAAAGTCCAAGTAATTTTAAAGATGCCTATGCAGACTCTCTGATTTAAAAGTATTATTAGGATTGTCGCAATGTTGTGTTCCAACAGGCAGAGTCAGGTCATATTCCTGGCAACAACAACCAACTTTTCAAGACCATCTGTATTTTCTCCAATGTCAGAATATTCAGATGTACATCTACCAGGTATAAGACATAGGACTTTACATGTTTTATAATCCATTCAAGCAATAGCATCTTTCCATTATATTCTAATTATTTTAGTTGTTCTCTTTAAAGATAAAGGTAAAGAGATAATCAATTTACTTTACTAGCTTGACATTTCGCTTTATTGTTTTTGTCTTTTGTTTTTTTTAGGTAATTTACGTTCACACTACACTCCATCTTTGTAAAATACTCTATGTGAAAATTACTTATTTTGCTCTATGTGCTTGACTCCTCTAAATGTCATAAGTGCTTCGCGTTGGGTATTCTAGACACATTTGCTTTTGGAGAGAAAATGTTACCCAATGTCCACTACTGCAGTTATGTGCTGTAGTGATGGTTTTTTTCCTTGTTTTTTTCTATCTTTTCTTGGTGCACTAAACATCTTGAACTTCTGAAATCTCCGTCATGTTGGCTGAAGACCAGTTTATGTAGACCAATGCTGTGTTTAAGTTTTTTAGTCCATTTGTCTGTATTGGTATGGATGAGCAGGAGCTGAAGCATATCCTTCTATCATGTTTAGCATTTGGTACACTGAAGCCATGTGTTTGCCATTTTAGCCATGCTTTCAACTTAAATTAATATATATTACTTTGTGAATGCTAATATATTGCAGCTAGTCTCTGCGCTAAATGTATCTACCGACCAGATCCAGACTCCCAAAATGTAGGCATTTCCATGCTGTCGGATCAGACAATCTCAATTTTTACGATTGGTGCATGAACATACATTTTAGTTATCGGGTTGGGACGGATAATGTCTTGACATTGGGTAAGTATTTTAATGTTTAGTATATGACATAGGGATGATAAATGCAGACTTTGCCATTTTAAGTGCAGTGGGAGTAGTTTCCCAAGCGCTTGCTCTGTTGCATGTATACAGCAGGGATCTGCTTTCGGATCCCTGCTTGCTCTGCATTTGAAGCTCAGAAAGCAGAGCGATTGGCTCTTAGAATACAGCCGTACGTTTCAGCTGATTTTACTTTTATCATATATTCTTATTATAGCATCAAATTATTTTTATACACGCATTACACCAAAGCAGAGACCTAGAAAGCCTAAAACCTTAGAGACTAAGGCTCCAGAAGCTGTAGATGGTAGTGGTCTTCATACACATGTATTACTCCAGCAATATTCTTTATTGCTCTCTCTGTTGTAAAAAGCATTAAATGGCATCAAGTTTAGTCACAGCTAACTGTTCAGCTGGGACAGCCAACAAATGAGGGTGTGGGCCTAAAAATGTCAAAAGTATAAAGAACCTATTCAGACAGCTTCCCCCACTCAGGAATCCAGGCTCACTGTTTTGGGTTAATGTAAAAGCTATAGCAGAAAAAAAGGGGAATGTTACTTCAGTTCAAAAACAAACTCCAACAAATGGCTGCAGGTGTTGCCGCTTTATTGTGACTGGCTTAAAATATTAATAGTTGTATATTTTTATTGCTGTTTATAGAACACATCACACATCATGGAATTAAAAAAAAAAACCTGAAGTATTCCCACCTATAAAGTTTATAACCTAAATATAAATGTTTCAGGCAGTTGTAGTTTAACATGAAACTTTAAAAGCAAGAAATCTAAATTGTCTGCCATGTTCACATACCCTTAAGCTGGCCATACACTATAGGAAGATAATCGATCGATAATACTAGCAGCAGTCTTCTCTGATTGACTGGGTCTCTTGTGAATCTTGACAAACGACCCATGCAGTTGTAGTGTATTGGCCAGCTTAAGTGATAGTGAATAATCAGTGTTACCATTTTACAGCTTTTAAACAGTTGAGTGAAATAAAGCCATTCTATAGATTCAGATGTTGAATTAGCCTTTCTAAACTAAAATCCAATATATTAAGCTGTGGCAATGAAATTTCCTCTGACTTTGAGGGTAGCTGCTACCAGAGTGTCAGCTGTGTTTTAGTAGCCTTGTGGATCCCACTGTTAGGGGACTATCTGGGAGGAGAAGTTAGAGCAGATTCCTTTAGATGAAAGTTGTTCTTGTCACCTAACATGTAAGTCCAAGGGTTAATGGGAAGGAAATGAGAACCAGTTCTGGTCTTAACAGAATGAGTGATAGAGTTAGGTCAGGGAATGCTTGGCCACATAGAGCTTTGGTTGCATGCTTTGGTTCTTTGGCTAGGTGTGTTTTATATGTTTTTTTTATTTAGTTTACTTTCTCAAGAAAAACATAAAGGCATAAAAAAAACGGACTGTATAGTTATTTTAAAATAGGTCCTTGCATGCCAAAATATTGATTATGAGAGGCCTATAGGGGATGCAGATGAGATCCATCCTGAGACCCTGAGGCAAGTATGGCAAGAACAATGCAGCTACAAGTACAGATTTATTGCCTTTCCCCAGCGATCCAAATGCAAGTACAGGGTACTTCAGTGTAATATATGGGGGAAACAGTGGTTATGCTTGGTGCAAGCGCTTCAGTGACAATGCAAAGGCCCTACAGTCATGTATAAATTTAGCTATATATGTATATGTGTATATATATATATACACACTATCTACCAACAAATAATTGGACACCCCTGCAATTGACGATATCTGCGGTCCTGATACACGTCACGTCTGACGCCGTTAAACAGCCCGTGGGAAACAATAATGCAAGCAGTCGCTTGCAAGATGCCACGCAGTTCGGAGCTCTTGAGGTTTGAGAAAGGGGTAATTGTCGGATATCAGCGAAATGGCCGATCCATACGTGACATATACAGCGAGTTGCATTACCCAAAATCGACATCGGCCTATGTGATTGGCAAATGGAAGAAGAGCGNNNAATCGACAGTGGGCTACATGATCGGCAAGTGGAATAGTGGTGACTGTCAGAATGTGCCCCGACCCGGCAGACCCACAAAACTGGGAGTTAGAGACCGACGGGTGCTGGCCAGAGAAATTCGGAAGAACCGCACCAAATCGATGGGCCACAAGTTTCAACAGGCATCCGGGAGTGTTGTTTCGATGAATACCATCCGTAAGGAAGCCCATCTGCTTGGTTATCATGGATGTGCTGCCGCCCACAAGCCGATGATTACCAAGTCCAATAGCGCTGCTTGGCTAATGTAGAGCAAAGAAGGCGACAGTGGACTGTGGAACAGTGGAAGGGGTGAATCAAGGTTCACCCTGTACCGTTCGAATGGCAGGGTCCGGGTTTGGCATCTGTCTGGAGAACGCCTACTTCCAGAATGTATTGTGCCAACTGTGAGGTTCGGCGGAGGTGGAGTTATGCTGTGGGGGTGTTTCTCCTGGTATGGCACGGATCCTTGGTCGCAATTCCTGGTAGACCCTTGATCGCAATTCCTGGTAGACTCAACGCAGAGACCTACTGCACCGTTTTGGATAAGCATGCGCTTCCTATGTTGTGGCAGTTTTACGGGGTGGACCCATGTTACTTTCAGGATGACAATGCCACCTGTCATGTTTCGAGGGCCACCATGGCTTGGTATGGTGACAATGGGGTCCAGGGACTGGACTAGCCTGCGCAGACCCTAGACCTTAACCCTATCGAGCACCTCTGGGACGAGTTGGAGCGTCTACTGAAGGGGTGCCCCCACTGTCCGACATCGGTGACAGAACTGACCTGTCTTCTCCAAGCCGAGTGGAAGAAAATACCGCTAGCCGTCGTACAACTACTGGTTGAGAGTATGCCCCAAAGGGTTGCAGCTGTAATCGCCGCTTGTGGAGGCTCCACCAACTATTAAAGTTGAATAAATGTCGTTTTCCTTTGCTATCACAGGTGTCCAATTATTTGTTGGTAGATAGTGTATATATATATTTTTTTTTAAGCAATGCAACATTTCCATACCTCCTCTATTGCATTTGAGTAAAATGCTAATGCAATGGACAGAAATAGGTTGTAAATTGTCAGCTGCCAGGAGCTTACGTTGTGTGAGCACGCCCTTACTTTGCATTGACTACATTCCTTCACCCCTTTCCTCCCAAGACATGGCAGTCTGAATGCCAATTTTATACCAGCTATATGAAAATATTTTCATATTTTTTTTTCTACAACTCTTTAACCTTTCCCAAGCCTAGCAGACACCTATTATCCCTCCCTCCATCCAATGTTAAGTCTTTAGTTAAACATTTCCAGATTTCTGTTTGTATACAACATGAAATGCTCTAAATGACAATGTTCAATAAAATTTTAATAATTATGAAAACATAACCATTGAGTGGTTAATGCTTTAATGAGATACAAACTCCCTATGTAAACTTTTCTTATATAACACTAGATGAATTACCCATCATTGCCTGGGTTTAATTCTTCAAGTTATCAATGAGTTGGATGTAACTGTCAACATTTAAAAAATAATTAGCAACTTGACAATATGTACAGATTATTGTTAATAATGTAATTTAATGTCATTCTGAATAAGTTCCCCCCGTTCTGTCCCACTTCTCCCTCTTTTCTATAAGCCCTGTCCCTTTTGTGGCCCACGAATCGGGACAGTCCTGAATCGGCATGTGATGGAAGGCCCAGAACATGCTCCCTGCATCAAAATTCTGCCCAGCCGTACCCCAACGGGAGGTCTGACTGGGACTCCAACCCCCTAATATGGCTTATAGGATCCAATGTTACCACTTTGGGAAGTTTTCTTGCAAGGTTGTCCAAATGCATAGCCAGACAGACAGACAGATAGACAGACAGACAGACAGACAGCTCTGGATTAGCACCAACTCTGGATCTGAATATATATTCATTCAAGTCTAATGGTTCATGCATGCAGCCCCTTGAAAAAGAACTTGTTTGTGTTAGGTGATTAGAGTAACAGATATGGTGTATGCTTCTCTGCTCATTGCTTCTGGTGGAATCAAATGACAGAGGTAGTTTTAACTTTTTTTTCTTGAACTGTTTGCCATCACTCTAATCTTTTTCTTGTATGACTATAATCTGCTGGGCAATGACAATAATCGACAGCATATGTGCAGCTGATGCAGCGCAAAGTATTCTACCATGTGTAAATTGAAATTAGACACTGACCTAGTCATAGGAACCAGATCTAGCTGTGTGTGCTGAATTACAGGCGTTTAGAGTAAGCAGCATTCTGAATTAATGATTAATGTCATCCTTCTACAATATTGTTCACTGATGACATTTTAGATTTAGATTGATAATAGTCTGAGGGATATATATAATTATAATTATTATTAGGAAGATTGGCAAATTGCTGATTTGCAGAGACTTTGCCATCTATTGTTAAAAGGTACATTTTCTTAATGGCAATACTGTACTGGCATGTAGGGAATAATTGTCCGACTGCTCATTTTAATATTAGTTTATTTTCTCTCTACTCATCTTTGAGTGATGCAACTGTGGTCTCACACAAACAAAATTAAAACCTCAATTCATTGTTATGCTAATTAATTTATAGCAATCTAGAAGACTAATACAAATATATTTTGCTAATAACTGCATTCAACGCTGAGCATTTAATATCCATTTATTGAACATATACCATCTATTACTTCCATATATATCTGCAAGGATATAAAAATACAGTTCAGTGCAATACAACCTGATATCAAGTCAAAAGTCATAATATGATTGCTTTTTTATATTACATTGTTTAACAGTCGATAAGATATTAGCTCATTGCAATATCACACTGTGAAGTGTGTGTAGCTTAGTGGGAATATAAAGTAGTACACATTGACACATACTTTGGCTAATTGTAATAATGTCTAATTAATTGTGTAATTATCATACATACATTTCTGTGTTTTATTTTACAGATAGAACAGTATAGTTTGTTACTGGTTTATGGCAGTGTGCTGAGGTAATTTTTCCCTTTGTTTCTGTGGCTAGCAGGTTACCCCCTGCCTTTCATGCACCTGTTTAACATTTACCTAATAAATTGATTGAGCAGCTTCCATTCTGTTTTTAATTATCATATTATAAATCTGATATTTTACATTCAATTTAGACAATAAAAAGCACTATGTTGATTTATATGTTATTTTATGGTATATGCTTCTTTAGTCCTCAACTGTGAACTGTAAACAATAAAATAAAATAAAATACATTTGATTAATGTCTCTAATGACCTCAACATGCACTAGCAGATCACAAAGAGACATCAGTGACTAGGTTAGAACATTGGGTCTGATCCAGAATTAATAACGAGAGCTAACTCCATATAGGTAGTGCATACGTGCAGGAGCTTAACTTCCACAATGGAACGTGTAGCCTAATGCTTCAGTTCGTGTGGAAATCAGTCTCCACAAGGGGGCTGGACCACCCACCAAACGACATCAAACAAACAAGGGGCTGGATCCAGACTTAAGCAAGTGCTTGAAATTAGTTACTCCTGGGCTAAACCATGTTGATTGCAGGGGAGTCATATTTCATCTGTTGCAAACAGTATTAGAGTTGAGAGGTGATGTTTCCTATCCCAAGTCTAAATAACAGTGTGATAGTAAGGCTGGTCAGTATCTGTGTGCAGTAAGAAATGTAAAGATATATCCCTGCATGCAAAAAATACATTTGACAAATACTTGACTCCTTCTGCAATCAACATGGTTTAGCCCAGGAGTAACTAATTTCAAGCACATACTGAAGTCTGGATCCAGCCCAAGGCACGCATGGTGTTGGTATCTGGAATGGTAATCGTAGTTAGGACGTTCCAAAACCCTTACATATGATCTACCATTCATTACATATCCTTGCGCATTCATAATTTTTAAGGTAAGGAAGACACCACTAGTATGTGGTCAAAACATATTAGTTGGAGTGGCATTTAGACCTTAACAGAACTTTTGGTATACATATTTTCCTATTGAGTGGTCTGCTGTCTATTTTTATGGGAACCAAAATAATTTTACATGTGCTTCATTGATATTTTATTCTGATTGCTCGATTATGAATAAAATAGGATCCAAAATTACATTGGAAGTTGCTACACTTGACCAGATGTTGCCATTTTCCACTTGCATTGAACTGAAAATGTCCATATTTTGAAGAATCTCGATCTGATCCAACATTGAGAGGCCGAAAAAGGCATAAAGAGCAACAGAAATAGATATAGACCTCATAATAAACTAATAAATATAGAAAAAAAAATCACTTTTGAAAAGTTTGAAATTGCCACAATGTAGCCATGTATCTAAATGGTGGAATGCACTAGAAAATGGAATCCAGCACACCATAGTTTGCTCCACCACTATAACAATTACAATAGAATATAACAATGCAATTTTTAGAATTTCTATTAAATGGGCACATACATTCTCTTTATTGGGTTAGCAGACATACGGAGGAAGACTTTCAGTAGTATAGAGCAGTAAGGGTCTACTAACATTGTAAGTTTTGGTTACATTATAAAAATCATATATAAACAAAACATCTTTACACAGTAGTGGTGGGAGAGGAGTAGGAGGGGCAAAGTCTACCATCTCTAAATTTTCAGGGGGTTTACAAGCCCATTTAAACAGGCAATAGAGAAGTTGGTTCTTGGGTAAGAGCTGCCAGTGTCTTTCTGGTGATTAACAATGGGAACATGTACATGACAAGTTATTAAATGCATAGTTCCCCAACATTTCTTGTCTGCATGCATCTGCTAAGAAAGAGGATCCTTTTAAAAACATAAATGAAATTTTAGGTATAAGGGTTTTTTTGGTGCAATAACCTCTCAGTAGCACAAAGCTCAAAATACAGACAAAAAAAAAAATCAGTGTCTTCTCAAAATAAGATGTTAACTCTTTCATTGTACTTTTACGTGTGCTACAATATTTATGTACGTTTATGTTGTGGTTACTGGACACATTTGAAAGCAATTCGTGCAGCCTTTTATAGCTACTGCTGCCCACCAATGACATATGAGGTATCCTGACAGGACGGTTAGTGCAAGTGTGGTTACAACCATCTGAGTCCACTGACTGGCTTTCAGCTTGAAAGAGCTTTTGTTGTAATCTGCTTCTGTACACTCTAAGAGATAAATTTAGTTCTCAGGAAGGAAGTTGAGTGGGCGAAGTGACGACAAAGATATGTATTTGTTATTGCTCACCATTTACTAAAAAAATGCATTTCACTTTTTCAATACAAACATTTAACAACTAATATACCATAACTAACACATGAAAAACATATAATAATGTGGTATGACAGGAAAGCTTCATTTTGCTAATTGCACACAAAATATATTAAGGTATCTAGAGTTTACATTTACATAATGTGTTCGTAAAACCTACCTATTTATATAGAATACAATAGCTCCTTTTTAACAAAGCCAACCCCATAAGTATTCCCATATCCCACCTCACAATAACTACATAACACAGTGATGGTGGAAGAAAATGGCCATAGGCTTTATTTTGTAACATTATCAGAGTTAAAGTTAACAGGTTACTCTACAACACAGGGTCAGGGATGTTGGGCCTGATCCAGACTTAAGGTCATTGGGCCGGATCCTTACAGGGGACTTATGCAAGTCATGTGTAAGTCTCCTGTCTGGGAACATCTGCGCATGCGTGCGGCAGATTTTGCCAGTGCGTAAGTACTAACGTTCCTTCGTTAGGTACATTAGTCCTTACGATGAAGGGATAGACCCTTAACGTACGATGGGTCTATCCCCACCATGTAGGCAGGGATAGCCATTTAAATGAAAGGTCCCCGTTATGATTAGGTCTTCAGCCATAACAGTTACCTACCGACAGCGGGGAGTGCAGGGGGCATGCACTTCCTGCTACAGCTGCGTAACTACAAACCCCCACATGCACGTAAAGCATGCAGGGGTCTGAATCTACCCCATTTTACATAAGCAAGGGTACCTGAGTTACGCACTACTAAGTATAATGCACTCCCCTCACACTCACGTAACTTAGCTGACTTACGTGTTCAGAAAATACAAATAAAATCACCTTAAAGTGCTCACTGATACAATGTTGCATGTAAGATGTAAAGATGTTGACCACATGTAAGTTTACCAACAATTAAGGTTCAGCTTTGAAAAAGTCCACTGATGTGGATGAAACGTGTAAGCGGCAGCTACCTTTAATATCACTGAACTCTTGGAGTAGCACGTGCAATTAAAATTTACCTACGGACACTGAGTATTCTATCTATTTGTGTTGGCCACCTAAAAGATATTTGACACTGAGACATCCAGAAGGAAATATCTATACTAATGTACTAATGAGGACAGCAAGGGGAAAAACTTATACTGGAAGCGGGGATTGCCGAAACGGTGTGAGCCTGGGAGCAGGAGACTATCGGGAATGTAAGATCTCCCCATATTATCTGTCTGTTGAACTTTGCAAGTATATTCTGCACTTTTACTATCTATGCTTGAAATTGAGAAACCTCTGAGTGCTTTGATATAGCCACTAGAATCATCTACTGACACCAGAGAACTTGTTATTACTACCTTAACTTTTCCTTGCATATCTGTGGTCATTCGTATCACCTTGTCATACATAAGTGCCTATATCAGCCCAGACTGTACAATTTAAATGCCTCCCTCCTCACACAATGCGTATAATCAGCTTGTGTAGG
>WWET01001507.1:111512-129958 GCA_011038615.1 Limnodynastes dumerilii | reverse complement strand
GTCCAAACATATCCCGTAGCAAGTGTCTGGGACTCTCTGTCTAATAATCAGGCACAATCAAGGCAAATACAGTGTATCCACAGTATACACTGTATTTGCCTTGATTGTGCCTGATTATTAGACAGAGAGTGCAGGACACTTGCTACAATATATATATCCAAAATATCCTAAAGTGTGCAGTCCAATAAAGCAATAAATTGCGGTGCCAGGCCAGGGGAATGAAGTCCCAATAGTATATGAATTCAGAAGACCAGCACTCCAACAAAATATATATATATTCGAACACACACACACACACACACACACACAAAATGGTGGTTGCCCAAGTCAAGTTAAAAGTTAATCTAGAGCTGGAGATAGAAAGGTATGGGAAAATCTCACCAAAAAAAGGCACCCCAGCAATTTTACAATTAACCAGCAACTAACCATAACATTCTATCTTTGAAATAGAAGTCAGAGAGATTTGTTACATACATCTGCAGATATATGATAAGCTACTAGCCACTTACAAGGCTTCTCTGTTTTGGTGGTTTTGGGCCGTATGCAGAGCTCCAGCCGCATTCCATATGCGGCCGGAGTTTACCGATATGTTCTACTGCGCATGCGTAGTAATTTTGTAACGTAATCTACGTTACTTCTTGCAACGTAGATTGCGTATACACTGTCTTCACTGTCTTAAAGACCGCGTATACGCAATCTATGCTGCAACAAGTAACGTAGATTACGTTACAATATTACTACGCATGCGAAGTAAAACATGTCGGTAAACTCCGACTCTGCGTACGGCCCTTTAACTCTAATACTGTCAGAGTCCCAATTTTGGGTCATTTATCATGTATTTTTAAATTGAGAGCAAATAACTCACCACATCTGAGAGGGGGCGCTGTTCCAGAGTACCTATTTTAGAGACTTGGGAAACTCTGCAGTGAATTGGTTTTTTTTGCTCTGCTCTTATTTTAAAAATACATGATATATGACACAAAGTTGAGACTCTGACAGTTTTAGAGTTAGGACCACATTTATATTCTAAATCACTAATAGATAACCTCCATTTAGTTCAAAATTATCTTACCTCAAAACAAATTAAATGTTATGGATATTAAAGTATGCATATTTTAAGAGATTGCTATAGAAATAATATATTCATTAAGCCTGTCAGTTGCTGCTACAAGTATCAGTTTAACCATTCTCTTATATTAAGACATAAATGAACTTCAAAGTTTCCAATTATTATATTTACTTTTCATTTCATTTCTAATTTTCTGTATTATTATGCTAATGTCTTATGCTGACATGCTCATATAGCTGAATGCCAAGCTCAAACACGAGCAACCTGTATTGCACCAATCAAAATTCTAATTAATGCTACTAAATTTGGTTCAAAGATGACAATTATCAACTTTTTTTTATATGTAATAGGCCACCATACGAACGAACAAAGTTAAGATTAAGACTGGGTGCTCCATTGAAGTAATTACTGTATATCTGTTCCTGTCTAAAACTTTACTATTTCTTCATATCATTGCAGAAATAGAACAGATGCATTCATTAATTTAAAAAAGACCTCTCTTTTACATATTTAGTTGTTTTAAATTAAAATCACTTCATATAGTTAAGAGTAATACAGTCATTCCATCCGTGGAAAGACCTTGGACCTGATGCAGACTTTCTTGCTTACACAAAGCAGATGCATTCCATGAAAATGTTTACCAATCAATTCAGAGTCTCTGTGCATGAACACTCTGAAATGATAGTGCAGTAAATAACTACAACTCTAAAACATGCATACGGAAACACACAGGCCAATAAGTTATGAGGTGTAATGCAACCAGCTACACAACTAATGTGTCTTTGTAAGGCAGTGCTAAACTGTGTGTAAGGGGTTTAATAGAATGAAATTCCACTCTGTTTGAAGTTCTGGAGGAATTAAACAGAAACATGGCAAATGATCCACCAGTGGCTACAAAGAAAGACCCACATTTTCATTAACCAATAGTGTGCACAGCATTGTACACAAACTGATTGGAGTAGGCTTTATCAAACATGATCCCCTACTGCACATGCTTGGTGCAAAAAATGTCTGTTTTCACCTTTGAAAATGTATACATTTGAACACTTTATCAGCCCTCTCCACAATGTATAGTGTGCGACCCTTACTTACAATGGTAGCTAGACATATGAGAGATCAAATATTAGAAAACAGCAAAGCAAACTGCTGGTGAATATGTATGTCAGCACACAGGCTAGGCAATGCAAATATTAGTTATTTTGAACTTGACCGCACAGCCTTTTACTTTGAAAAAACAAACAAAAAACAAACAGCCTATCTGAGAGCACTCAGTGAAAGCCCTTTTTGTTCTGCATCCAGTCTCACGCCCCATACATACAGACATTTCAAATACAGAGCAACCTGATTTATTACAAATGTCTGAAATAATCATATTTTGTGTACAGAAGTCTCTTTGTGCATGAAAATCTGTCTCAAACAGGACTCAGGTATTTGTGTTAGCTTAGAAACATCAGTGTCGTTTGCATTCTCAGGCAAATCGATCTGCAGTTCCCAGCTTAAAGAGACCTGCGTTATAGTGATGAAGTGTAAGCTTTTCATTTTTTTTCTTCCTCAACACTCCTACATTGCTTAAATCTCACAGCTATTAAAAAAAATGCAATAGATTTTGCAGTGGTTGGGGGAAAAAGTATATACTGTGCCAGTATTCAAATCTTCCTAGCAGTAGTTTATATTAGGTCTGCCAGAACTAAACAGAACAAAACTTTAAGGGCTTCTGGGGATGGCTGCTCAAATTTATATACCAGATGTTTTTTTTTAATCATTGGCAAAATGGGTTTTCTTCTTTCAGTCTAGGATCCTCTAGACTTATTGCTAAAATAAAAGCTGAACATAATATAACCGTTTTATAGACCACTGTAGCTTAACCACTTTGATGACACAGTGCAAATCATTTATGATTAGAAGGTGCAACGCATTAGTCCTGTTGTGCTTAGATTTGTGTATGTACCTATTTTTCCATGGCCAATGAGCAACATATTTGAATGTCTGATCTGTTACTTTTGAAAACTTCTTGGACCTTATAAAGGTAGATTCTTGCCAAATCACCGCCTTGCTCCTGCATTTGCCCCTCTTTCTAAGTTTGACTTTATGTGAGTTGTAAAAATTGCAGGGCAGTTTAACCTTTATTGACTAACACAGTAACAGTAAAGTGTTATCTTTCATTCATAATTTATCTATTTAATATAGATCTGTAAATATATGTAGAATTACAATGCTTAGTTTATCTTGTACACCTAGAGTAATCCAGCCACTGATGTAGTCTTATTTTTCTATGAAAAGCTCTGAAAAAATGAGGGCCCACCTTCAGTCTATTCCTATCTGAATATGACAAATTCCGTTTTTTTTAAATAGTGTTCAAAGAAGCAATTTGCAATGAGATCCAGCATGAAACCACTGATCTGCTTTTAACATTGCTCTTAAAATACATTACAAAACATTTATGTAGTTGGAGTAAAGTGTGTATGCACCAATATATAACAAATGTTCCAAAAACATGAACATGTGGAACTAGTGTTCTTGTAGAGAAAGCCATGGGACCTGACCCAGAGTGGGTATAGTAAGTTCACTGCTTCTATCTGTTACATAAAAGATAACTTTGCAGCAATGAAGCGACGACTGCTGGCATTTGTCAACGAGAAGCCATCGCTGACACGACTGTAGTGTCTCCAAAGAGTCCAACAGCAACAAGTAAGTTTTCTTCATCATAACCATAACCATCTTATCCCCAAAACTTAACCCTAACCTTCCTTGTGCCCTAGACTAACTGTAACCCGAACATGTACTTTGTTGACATAAAAGCATTCGACAACATACCTGTACCCATTCCAAGAATGAAATAGTCTTTATGGAAAAAATATCAGTTGTGGTATCAGTGTCGAAAATGGGATCGACACATCGCCCTTCCCCAGAGTTTGTCTGCTAAAAATGTGCATACAAAAGGTTGTGGATCTGCAGCATTATTAAATCCTCTCCATGGGCAGAACAGTCTGCCATCATTTACAACTGTCTCTGGGCAGGTGTAAGATTTACCAGAACCTAGCACATTTGAGCACCTCTGAACTGTAAAAATATGCACCTAATGAGAAGTATATCCATGGACTAAAGATCAGTATTCACTCTCACTATCTATCACTATGTGGTACTTGCGGGTAGCTATCACTCAGCTTATTATAAGCTATGGTTGGCATCCCAAACCTGATTACTGGAAATGTAAAGGAATTCTTTAAATCACGGTACATTTATTGTACATAAAGCAGTCAGATTACATATGTTTACTTAATGAACGGTTTTACCGCATCCTAACTTCAGTAAAGGGGTCTTTTTTTAATCACTAGGATTGAAAAACATGTGATGATGCATGGGCTGCAATTTCACTATGGATCAATATCAAGACTTCTATAGTGATTTCTATTGCAACATGTTTATGATGGTGAACTGGGTGCAAGTAATAGTGGGAGGCACTTACATTTCACAGTAGTAGCATGCCCAACAGTTGCTGCCTCTTCCAGACTTTAAATGCATTCTCATTTTAAGATGCATTGGAAATTCAAATTGGGGGTCAATTCATGAAGGCCGTGCGAGCAAGTGTAGGCTGGATCCAGTGGGAACATAAGTTTGGACTTGATCCATAGTTATTTAAAGGTACAAAAATAAACAACTTTCTATTACTAAGTAAGATAAAATAAATCTGTCTGTACAACTGCATCTACAACAACAAAGATACATGCAAATGACTAAAGCTGGCCATACACTATAAGTTATACTGATTTTCAATTATACTTATAGAGATACTGTATATATTAGTATGGAGATGAGTGTTAAAATGGTAAACACTACAAAGCAGTCAGATAAAATATTTGTATCATCCATCCCAATCATAAAAGATCACAGTACACCAATCTTTCCAGGACAGGTGTAGATTGTGAAGAAATTAAAAGCTTATGATGTCCATTCTCAGGGCCTTGAATCACGCTGTACAGCTGTAACATTTGGATGACCAGAAGCAGGGTATGATGTCACTGAAAGTGTGACTGTAAGTTCTTGTGCTAAATAATTCTAAGATTGCATGTACTTTACCTGTCAAAATCCATACTTTAATATATGCAATATTTTGTCACATTATCCATTGTGGACATGAACACATTTTTCAAATCAGTAAAATAAATTTGCTTAAAGACTTCACATTTTGAGTAATTTAAATGTATCTTTTGCTTCTATTGGTTACTTGTTTATTTTTTCTATTTAAGTTATTAAGATAAAAGCTCAGTTGGTGAAAAACTAATTATTTATCTCTCATGATTCAGAAAATTAAACAAAAATAAAACCTAAACTCTGCTTAATCTTTTTGTCAGGCTTCTGGAATAGTTTTCATTTATGGAAGGAATTCTACTGAGAATGTCCAGACCCTCGCAATTATAAAAAGAGTAGTCTACTCAATAAGAAGCAGTGACATATTATTTAAGAAAAACATAAGACGCTGGAGCTGCTATGATACAGACGTAGAGAAAGAAAAAAAACGTAGACAATTCCTCATATTACGTCTAGGGAACCAACAGGGAAATCTCAATGCCTATGAGCTGGGAGTAAATCCAGGAGGGAAACCTTAGACCACTACGTCAGCTCTTTACTGTAAACATGTTTTGCAGAATCGCACACAAATGCTGGAAAAAAAGGACTAGAGCAATTTGTGGGGGCCCATTTATGAAAATGACCCTTCTGAACAGTAAGAGCATTTTGTCTCAATGTCTATGTATACTTTGGAGCCACAATCTCCGTGTTGTAGCCTCTCTCACTAGGATATGCCTGAGGATACACAAGCCACAGAAGTTTCCATTGTATGTCAGTCACATCTGCTATACAGGGGAAGGGCTTTCACAAACTGCACTTCACTGGATATGGTGCAGAAGCTGTGCAACTTGCACAAACTCTGCAGGACAAAACTCTAATATGAACTAACAGATTTACATTTAATACTATGTGGAGTTTTGTAAATGCATTACAAGGAAGCAGATAAAGCATTAAAAAATATTCTGTTTGCTTTAAAATATTTACTTAATTTATTTTAACATTTTAACAAAAAGCATAAATTCTTAAAAATTGGTTTAACCTTGTTAAATGGTTAAGAGGACCTGTCACAAGGCTTTTCACGTTATAAAAAATGTGACAGCAGTAGCCAATTTGAAATTCCTTGTATCGGCTTTGAATATCATCCTACCTGAAACTTAGATATTTTGTCCCCCAGGATACCTTACTAAGCATTTGGTTGTTTGTTATTATTTATTAAACTGTTTTTAAACTATATACAAAATACATAAAGCTATAGAATAAACTTTACAATTGTCCCTACTGTTCAGCTGAGAGAAATGGGAAAGAACATGCCAATCAGTCTGATTAGTATGCTAATAACTCTCATGAACAGTCCTCTTCTCTCTATTCACTGTCATACCTACCATTTATCAGCTCCTATCCACATAAATTGTGATATGTACCTTTACAACAGTCCCCCACCAAGATAATAAATGATTTCCGAGTAAATGGGCCTGTTTAGAAGTGGATCACACACTGAATCTAAGCTTAAAATGGGTGTTAAAATAGTGTTACCCCATTCAGCATAAAACACCATACAGTTTATGGGATATATGCCACCTTTAATGTCTATATCATGTTGTTAATTTCTAAATAGGAATTAAATATATAATAAAAATTACAAGGTACAAAATATGTGGGATAATTTAGTGCTTTCTAAAATCTATTACCTATGCCTATAAGTCCTATTCCACTAAATATAATACATACTAAACATCTTACAATAAATTCATTTCACAATAAAAACAACCAGAATTACCCTACTTTGGTTAGATCCAAAAGAAATCAACCACTGGCAAAACCCCACAATAAGAATAGTGTATACATTTTTTTCCCAAATGCAAATAATTTAAATTGCAGACATAACACAGCTGCAGCAGTCACATGTGAAGCATTAAGAAAGTCAGACTTTTCTCTAGAAATAAGGAAATGTAATGCTACTCCTCCATTTGACAGTGTAGACCTGGGCGATGTGTCACTAAGGGGATCATTTCAATGAACACTGTTTACACTGCATAATTCCAATGTATTAGCTTAGGTTATGATGTATATTGGAATATACATTTCCTCTTTTCTTTCATATTATAGGTATTAAAGCAGACATATTCCACCATCACAATTCCAGCTTCCATTATATTGAAATAAGGTATTTCTTCAGAGGCTGGTTAATGGAAATCTCTCTATTATTCTTTTTATTATTAGAATTATCATTAATGATTGTTTAGATGGTGTAGCAAAGTATACACAATATAACATGTTCAAACAATATGTAACAGGACCAGATCATGATTTAGGAGTGAAAATCCACACGATCGGAGTTCCAATTCCACATGTAATTTCATAACGCCCTCCCCCAGCCCTCTCCTCGCGTGTATGAATTTAGTTGAGTTCCATGTTCAGAACCCTACTTTAACTTTTGCACATGTAACACTGTGCGTGTGGACTGCTCTGCCGTATGGAAGTGCTTAACCCAGACCATACTGTACAATTTAAATGCCCCCCCTCCCCCACCCAAACTGCGTATCGTAGACTGTGTGGAGAGTTGTCACGCCCTGACATATACGGTATGCTGAACAATGCGTAACATCTGGTGTGTGCATGTGCAGTTTAAGTGCACAGCCCGACTTACGCCTGCTGCGTACATAGATCTGATGTCATTATTAGATCTGGACCCAACCCTTAGACACTATCTATATTATAGATAAATCTAGAAAACCATTGCTAGCTGGTGATATAAGTAAGTAGATGGGGCAATAAGCCGTTCCAGAGACGCTGATTAAGTGAAGACAAATGGAAGATATAAAATACTGAGATCAAACATAATGGCAGATCCTGCTCATAAGAGCTTACAATTTTGAACAGGGGTGGCTAAACTCCGTCCTTGTGAACTAACAAAGATCCAGGTTTTCCAGGTCTTCTCAGATATGAAAAACAGCCCATTGACAGATTACAAGGACCAAGTTTGGCATCCCTTTACCTAGAACCTATGACCAAAAGAACTTATTTTTAATTGAATATCTATTTATTCAAAATTAAGGAAACCTCAAAGAAAGTACTGAAACAATTGCCTCAATTTCATCAATCCCTCTAAAACCTACACATAAAACACCCGTTTACTCTAATACATAGAAACATAGAAAGTGATGGCTGATAAGAGCCACATAGCCCATCCAGTTTGTCCATTTGACTCTAGACCTTATTTTCCCTCAAATTAGTTTAAGATTCAGGATATCCTCATATTTATCCCAAGCATGTTTAAACTGTTCTACTGTGTTAGACTCAGTTAGACCCTTTCAGTGAAGTAATTTTTCCGCACATTTCCTCTGAATCTACCACCCCCCAGTTAAAATGCATGACCCGTGTTCTATTACACCTTTTTCTTTGAAAACTGCCACCCTTCTCTAGCCAGTCACAACCCTTGACATATTTGAAAGCTGCTATAATATCTCCCCTCTCCCTTCTCTGCTCCAAGCTATCCATGCTTAGTTCCTCTAGCCTTTCTTAGAATTGTTTTGTACCACATGCCTTGGACCATTTTAGTTGCTCTTCTTTGCACAGTCTCTAATGTATTTATGTCTTTCTGGAGATATGGCCTCCAGAACTGAACACAGTATTCTAGATGAGGTCGTACAAACGATCTATAAAGGTTTTATAAAATCTATAAAAATGTTCAGGTTTTTTTCTCAGCTGCCATAAGAATGCATAGGAAGGCATGGGAGCCCATAGGAACGAATGGCAGCCATAGGAACGAATGGGAGCCCATACGAACGAATGGGGGAGGTTTTGGCTGCCCTCCGCCCCCGGGGGCAAACCCGACGCCCCCGCCTGGTTTTGCGTCCGCCAATTGGGTGTCCGAAGCGGGTCCCGCCCTCGCCCCTCCCACACCCCTCCCCCGACACGCCCGTTTCACTTTGGCAGCGTCCCCATTGACTTCCATGCTTTTCAGCCCCTCCCATAGGCTGCAATGGGGAAGTACTTCACTACTTCCCTCTTTCTGCTTCTAATTCCTCTCCCTATACACCAAGCATCTAACTTGCCTTTCTCATTGCATTGCTTTGTTACATTGCTTGGCTACCTTTAAGTCACATGAAATAAAGACTTCTAGTTCCCTTTCCTCCTCGGTAGTTTCTAATGTAATGCCATTAATGATATATTGAGCTTTTGGGTTTTTGTGCCCTAAGTTCATGATTTTGCATTTTTTGGCATTAAACTGTAGTTGCCACACTCTCGACCATTCCTCCAGTCTACCTAGATCATCCCTCATTTTGTGTACCCCTCCTGTCGTGTTTATTCTGTTAAATATCTTTGTGTCATCTGCAAAAAGGCATATTTTCCCCTTGATAACACAGGCAATATAACCTATAAAGATATTAAATAGCACTGGTCCAAGTACAGAACCCTGGGGTACTCCACTGGTTTCCTTACCATCCCCAGAAAGGATTTAATTTACTACAACCCTCTGTTGTCTTTCCTGTAACCAAGATCGCATCCATGCAACTATTTTGCAATGCAATTTTCCAATCCCAAAGTTTCCAGCTTAACAGTCTGCGATGTGTCAAAAGCCTTACTAGAAACAAGGTAAGCTATCTCTACAGATCCCCCTTTATCTAATACTTTACTGACCCAGTCAAAAAAATTCAATAAAAATTTGGTTGACATGATCTTCCCCCAGTGAATCCATGCTGCTTGGGATCCTGTAAATTACTGGATTTAAGATACTGTACAATTTGTTCCTTTAACAGTGTTTCCATCAATTTCCATACTACTGATGTTAGAAAACACACCATATGAACAATTCTTGTCACAAAGTAATTAACTACCAGAATGATTTTGCACCAAAAGAAATGTATAGAACATACAAAATCCCGTTAAAAAAAAAACAATACTATCTGTGCAAACCACATATTAAGTCTATTGACTGGATTATAGGACTTGTAGTGCAATCAACATGGTCCAAATTGCACTGAAACAAGTTTACGTGTCAAAGATTCTAGAGAGAGGCATCATCATTACTACCCTTAACTTCTGTGCTCAGTTACAGTTCAAATTCCAGGGCTAATAACAACCAACTTCTGACTTGTCTTATGGCCACCTATATACTCAGTGGAGACGTGTTGAGGAAGGGAAGGGGTGGAATGACATAGTGAATATACAGTAAGGGCGTGCCCAACAAGGGCACCCCATCCAGAGTTGAATGAAGACATAAAAGTGGACTTTTTACATCAAAACATTTGCACCAGCCCAAGTCTAAGTCCAGGGATCTCACATTCCGCAACCTATTTTAGATCCTTTCATTAGGATATGACACAAAATGTCAGAAATTCTTGTCACTGTATTCTGCATGTGTCAATTCACTTCTACATCCAGTAATAAAAAGATACATTTACTTAAAATGTAAAATATTTGAAACAATTATTTTGTGACATTTGCATTTTAACAAAAGCAATCTCATTAATCAGAACCTGGATTTATAGCAGCACACTATACTACCCTGCACTTGCGCAAAGTATTTGGAAATGTAGCTGCATTGCGCATAGCTACTGTGTGCCTGTATGCTACATGTCCTAAGTGCTAGCAATCCAAATGCGCCATTGTGTGCACTCTTGGATCGCATGCAGCCCGCCGACTTTTTCAGACACAGCTATGGCACGTGCATGCGCCTCACAATTAGCCCTCACATTTCTGTTTACAATTAAAGTCCATCCATTTATAACAGACAAGAAACCACATTGCAGAGGTCAGTGACTTATGATAGGAGTAATGAGGGAGAGAGACGGCAGAAGATATTAGGGGGGTCACAGACCATGCCACAATGCCCCAGTGTTCCATCAGACATAGGGATGAAAAGGGGTAAAGACAGTAAAAGGAAATCTCATGAACCCCCAATGTGGCACAGCTGATACTGCAGACTGATGACAATAAAAACACAGATTGGGATTATCAGTCATTTGTTCTGCATAAAAATATGGATATTATATTAATTCTGTGTGCCAAGCATACCTTAAAAAAATAATGTATAACCTTATAGCTATTTACATTTTTATGTCATCACTGTGGTATGACAAAAATATTATTTTTAGCAACTCCATAATAGAAAGACTACAATAGTAACAATAACAACATATTTTATATAGACAAGTATGTGCTAGCCGGTAACAAACCATAATGCCACAGGCTAGGAAAGCTCTGAAGGAGGAGCAATAATAGCCACTTATGTTATCACTTTCTCTTCTGCTGCCACACAGTTTATTTTGTTTATGCTCCAGGAACAATAAATGCTGATCCAAATATAGCGCATTCATAAATGTATGAACACACGCCTGCTATTTTTATACTGACACAAATTAACCTCTCCCCTCCTGAATGACTGCAATGCAAATACAGATAATATCACTTTAGTGACATTTTAAACATTTGCTGAAAATAGGCCATATCTGTTAGCACCGCTGAATCCTATTCCTCTATAAGACAAGGTATGAGTTGCTTAAGAAATGATGGAAAAAGGAAGGAGGTAAGAAATATTTGTTACATGCTGCTAAATATTCAACTATTTAGTGTAAGAGCTTAAAAATGTGTCCCTTGCCAAAAACAGATAACCTATATCTATATTAAGAATAAAAATGACAGACATTTTGATATATGGTATAAATAAGGGCTGTACCTAGGAGTGGTCGCACAGGGCACAAAGTCGAAGTGAGGTAGCAGTGACTTCATTTTTAAGGTTAAGCTTGTTACTAATTCAGGGTTGGGGGGCACCCTTTTCTCTGTTTTGCCCCTGGTGCTAAATCTGCCAGCTATGGCTCTGGTATAAATGACATAGGACTGTATTCACAGATCCGTTTTCATGTGGAGTTGCGTGCGTATTTTTAGGTACGTTTTAACTGCGCATGCGTAGTAACTTTATTTACGTAAGTTACGTTGAACATAAGCTCATAAGTGCTTTAGGCACGGACATGTGAATCGCACTTGAGGACAAACGTACGGATTGTTGGCGTAGAAATACGTACTTGAAAATTTACATGAAAGAGGGTAGGGGGAGGCATTTAAATGAACGCTTGAGGGCGCGGCTATACTGAATCGCACGCACGGAAGACATACACGCACGTAAGTACAGGGCACGTACGCACGTAAGTACACACTTAAAGGTCAGAGTGGTCTATGGAGGTGTAAGTCTACAATTGCACGGCCGGGAGAGGGGAGTGTGGTGGGTGTTGTGGGTGTCGCCTTGCTACGTGCGTGCGTATAATTGCGTACTTTTAAAAAACGGATCTCTGAATACGGCCCATAGACCAGAAGGAATATCTGGGCACTGAGGGTGCTTTAGTGAGAGTAATGCCCATTAATAGCCCTAGCTTTGCAGAATTATACATATGACAAAGTAACAGTACAGGGCAATGCATTCTTATTGGTCAGCAGGATTTCTCCCGTTTCATGGGTTCATAGTTGTGCTGCTTTTCATCTCCAATTTGAAACCCTGAAGATCTTGTTGAACACAACACATTCCCAGGCACATTAATGAAAACGACAGCAAAATCATTTCAACAAAAATCAAATCTTAGCCTGGCTATAAAATTTCTACCTATTTTTGTATCTGTCAATACTTTCATAGATCTTGCAAATGTACAGCCTCCTGCTTGATTCCCCAAACAGAAGGCATGGTATATGTAAACACAAATATATTTGTAGTGGCTTACCTTCCGTGAAAAGTTTACAGGCACAAATACTATACCAGCATGAAGGTTTAAGGGCACGAATACAAGTGTGAACAAAGCAAGATAACTTGATTCTTTCCATTTCTATATTGGGACAAATCACTATATGCAAAGTTTAAACTGCATATAAATATACTAAAAACTGATTGATTGATGCTGGACTTTGCAATGAGGGGGCTGATTCAGAGTTGCACTTCCACCTATTTTTAGGTGCAAGTGTAGACCTGAGCAATACCATGTTGAATTGCAAGGGGGGGGCAGCTTTATTTTGTAAAACCAGAAATAAAATTAGGAGGTGAAGTTTCTTAGCTCAACTTAGCTATTTTATAGAATAAGTATAAAACTATGCAGTATTTTAGTTCTATGTGTAAAAGTAATTTATTTTCCCTGCATGCTAAATTTTTTAAATTAATTAACACCCCTTACTTTGCAAAATGGTTTAGCCAAGCTGTACACTTCCACTTAAAAAAAGGTGTAAGTGCATCTCTGAATCAGCCCCGAGGTCTGGTCCTTAGAGGCCTAAATTGGCAACAAATGAGGTACAAACAACTGATTATCATGCAGTGTATATCAAGGACCAAAACAGTCCAAAAATGCTGGGACTGCACATTCCTATTAAGATACAGAGCAACAGGTGAAACTAGATGATTGCCCTGATTGTAGTGTAGTGTGAGCCCAGCTTTGTGAAATCACCAGCTATTGGAGCATTGTCAGGAACTGATGACATTGTATAGTGTGTGGCAGCTTAGCACACTTCCTTGAAACTGTTTTCTGAAAAGAGTGCAGTGTGGTAACTACGCTTATATTTAAAATCTTGTATTTGTCCTGATGGACTTAAAAGACATTAACAAGTGCTGATAGTTATCATGTTCAGACTTTATACAGAAGACAAAGATTTCCTGATAATCCAAACCTTTCAACCCCACTCCTGTTCCTCTGTTAGGTGTCATTAGAAAATGAGGTCCCACTGTTCCCAAATTTTGTCTACTGCTTCTTGAGATCAATATGACATTGTCAATAAACACTGCAGGGACTCATTACTACTCATTACTAAATATTAATGAAACATGTAAAGCTTTTTGATTTATTGTTCATCTTCACATAGCAACATAATAAAAACACTGCTGCATTCCTGAGCTCTTCATGTCTAGTATTAGTCCCTGCATTATGATCTAATTTTCTGTGAAGCCGCATCAAGCTGTTACAACAACTGTGCCCAAGGAGGGCAAGTGAAACAAGTCCCCCGTGCTTCACAAAGTGATGGCTTTGTGAGCAAGATAAGCTAGTGTTTAGTTAGGGTCAAGCCTCTCAACATCAGCTAAAGGGAATTCAGTTCTGAGTGTGCTTGAGAAAAGAAAACAATCAAGCAGAACAAGGATCCATACAGTATCAATCCCCTCTAAAGCTGTATTGTGGTGCATGGCTGGTTCTGTCTCTGAATCACTTTGTTGTCGCAGCATTTTACTTCAAGTATTTGGCACTTGTTTTAACTGCTTATACAGTTATTCAAAGCAACACCAATAAATAAAAAGGTTTCATTGCATTGTCACAATTGATTCTTTCCTTCTTACTTTCCTTACAAATAGCTGTCCATTTAAATAGGTTATACAATAAAAAGCAAGTTGTCACAAACAGTATGGGACTTTTAAAGTTAAACATGGGTATTGTCGGCCACGCTGGACCTGGACCTCCAGCGCAGACTACTCTGTCTCACATCCTCAGTGTTTCCTACTTGCCTGCCTGACCACTATACCAGAGCCTGGAGGTTGTAATGGCCATCTTGGATGCGGTCACCTGACATTCACATAGTGGCATTGATTCCATGGTTACCGTTCCACCTATCACTCCTATTTAAATCGCTGGCACTGTCTCACTGATGCCAGTACAACAAGTACTTTGTATAGAGTTCCTGGGTAGACCTTGTGAGCTCTGTTTCTCCTTGTACCTACCCTGACCTCTGTCTTTATTGTAGTGTGTGCGGTATTACTAGCGCTTCATTGCAACAGGCTTCAGTCTGTCTGCACTATGCCATAGTTGCCGACTCTCCCGGATTGTCCGGGAGATTCCCGAAATTTGGGCAGGTATCCCGGGAGAGACAGCAAATCTCCCGCAAGGGACTTGAGGTTCATTGTTTCCATGAAACCACAGCCTCAAGTCCTGTCCCCCTGCCTGGCAACACTAGTTTACTACTCCCATCCCTATGAAACCCCAAAAGGGTTAATTGATAGTCAGGGGTGGAGCTTAATGACATGATTTGCATAAATCCCACCACTAAGCCCCGCCCCTGAATGCATCTATGGAGGGAAACTTTAAAAGTCGGCAACCCTGCACTATGTGTGTAGTCCAACTAGCGACCCTGCATTACAAGTCCAAGTCAGTCTTCACGGTGTGTGTACAGATCAGCTAGCGCTCCAGCATTTTGGACTGGATTCACGCATAAAAATCGCTATATAATAGATGAGCAGGTAATAGATACAGTGAGGAATGTTTATAATGCACGGAGGTTTGTGTGCAACTTAGTGTATTCCTCTGCCATAAAATCGGAATTCGGCAGCAGGCATATAGGCATTAGTATATAGTCTGCAGCGCTATATGGAACAGAAGAATGTAGATCACCAACAGGGGCCTTGTTTATTTTCTTCAATGTTTAATTCGAACAAAGACACTTGCTATTGAATATCAAGTGAACTTCTGTCTGCCTGCAACTTG
This sequence comes from Limnodynastes dumerilii, assembly GCA_011038615.1. Taxonomy (NCBI): domain Eukaryota; kingdom Metazoa; phylum Chordata; class Amphibia; order Anura; family Limnodynastidae; genus Limnodynastes; species Limnodynastes dumerilii. The sequence continues at coordinate 114,382 of WWET01001507.1, read as the reverse complement.
TACATCTGTGATTGGAAATAGTGGGTGGCATAGTTGTAATCCAATTACAATGTTTCATTATAGATTTTTTTTTTTTTAAATAAAGATCCTCATTGTAATCAAGGGTAGAAAATAATGTAGACGTTGGATGGATCTATCATGCTTGCATTTTGTGGAAAGCCAGAGGCATGGGAAATATTGTGCTGGTGGGAGGAAGATGTGGGTCAAAGAAATATCAGCAAATCCTAGATGGTACCAACCTATGGCAACTGAAGAAATACCAGCTGAAATTGGTAATACCACAGCTCTTTCAACTAAATGATATAGTTCAAGTATCCATGTCCTGTAAGTTGTGTAGGGGACACACACAATTTCCAATGTTACCTGAAGCTAGGAGCTAGGAAGTTACCTAAGATTAGAGAGTAGAACTACTCCATTCATCCATGTTATTTTAATCATCCAGACAGTGAGCCTCTGATTAGACTACAGCAGATAATTAGATAGAAACCTAAACCATGTGATTGTAATGGGAGGATGCTCCTATTTAGAGGCTGGTTTGTAACTTGCTATAACGACATATAGACAGTACTTGCTTTGTTTATGTGCCACAAACTTGGAGGTAGACTTAAGTAACATCATTTCAAGAACGGTCGGAAGAACAGATGAACATTTTTGGTCCAATAGTACCTGGTTGATTCAGATGAATATTAAACACTACATGAGATACAATCTTTCGATTCGCCTAGTTTTCATCCGATAATGTGTGATGGAAGGTGCATGCACAATATCAAAGGAACAAGTTGAAATTGAAAGAACGGCCCAATATTTGTATAGGTGTGTGCCTACTTTAGGGCTTGCTGTAGAGACTGACACATCTGTATCCTGACCTTGGGCTGGATCCAGACTTAAGAAGGAGCTTGAAATTAAGAGAGGAAGGTTACACCTGGGCAAAACCAAGTTGATTTCAGGAGGAGTCAAGTTAATTGTATTCTCTGCATGCAGGGATATATCTTTGAATTGCTTATTGTACACAGATAGTGACCAGCTTTACTATTACACTGTTACTATCAACTCTAATACTGTTTGCAACAGATGAAATATGACTCCCCTGCAATCAACATGGTTTAGCCCACGAGTAACTTTCCTATCTTAACTTCAAGCTCCTTCTTAAGTCTGGATCCAGCCCCTTATGCTTAAACATTAGGTACTTAAACTTTCAGTGTCTTATTCATATCACAACAACGCAATAAGCAGGATTTTTCAACCCGGATTATTGCTGGGACCAAAAAATACCTGGGTCAGAGCCTTTCACACTGCAGGGTTGACCCAGGAATCTCCAGGACACAGCTCTGCCCTGACAGTATGCGGCTCCCAGGAAAAACCCTTCTTTTTCCCAGGTCTGATTGACGGGTCATTAGGCCCAGGTCGAGGCAGTGGGCACATTTTACATTACCCCCAAAAATCTGGGTTTGAGCTGAGATTTTTGGTGGTGATGTGAAAGGGGTATTAGTCTCATAACTGCTTGCCAAGCACAAATTTAAAATTGTACATTGTAAGAACAAAAATGTAACAAAATGTATTTAAACAATTCAGTGTCAAACAAGTGGTCAGTGTCTGTAGTGAAAACATATGAAGAATTGCTAAATAGCTTTAAACAACATTAGTAAAGATGTCCAATCCAAACTACAATGTTTTCAAATGTATATTTGATTCTTTTTGGCTAAATGTAGAACCTCATGCTGGGCTTAAGGACCTGGTGTTATATAAATTGGTATATTTACTTTGGATTAAGGGAAAAGTTAGCAATATGTGATACTGAGACTGACACAGCACTGTTTTAATGAATTAATGGTATTGTATATTTTCCTTACATGAATTATATTTTGATTACAAGTGGAAATATGACACTCTTCTGGCCAGTGGCCTCTTCACTGTGACTGCTACTGGCAGAGGGAAGTGTGTGGAAAGACCCCTAGGAATGTAACATCTCTTACCAAATGGAACTTAGCCAGAATCCAGCAGGCATTGCACTTCGTCAAAACAGCACTTGAAATCTTAAGCCTCCAATTGCATCTGTGCTTAAATTTAAATAATGGCTGTTGGCAAACAGATTATTCTAGACCACTAAAATTAAAGAGAAGCTAATGTGAAATACTGAAGGAATCATAATGGAACAGATAAATTATGTAACATAAACAACGCCATGTCATAGCACAATGCTTGTTTAAAAAGATTATATGAGCATAAAAAATTAAGTGAGATTATGTAATATGTAATTTTCTAATTAAATCAGGCAAAGTTGTTGTAATTATCCAACACAGAACCACAATGGGAACACAACTGCATAGTGAGGTACTTAACTGTATAGAATAGCCCTATGAAATATTGATTTTGTTTTGTATTTTTTTTATAAAGCTATTGTTAAAACATAACAGTTAAATCTATAATTCATCTTATATAGTCATCATACATTTAAAGAAAAAGTGAGATGTGAATAGAACCATCAAGCCTTTACACTGATAGACACCATGAAATGTGCAACAAAAAGGGAACTACATACTGCACACAATTTAACTTTACTTTGCAGAATTGTTAATAAATAATAAATAAGTGCATTTTAATGACAGTGGTTTGTCCATTAGATCCACTGAAACAAATATAACCCCTCACAACTCCTATTCATTTGCAGCAAGGGTTCTTGGTGCTACTCAAACCGATGCCTGGTGGTATTCAGCGTGACTGGCCAAAGTTGTAAGGAGGTAGAAGTCACACTAGTATTAGCCCCCACAAATATTTTATTAAATATGCCCAGGTTATAAGTCCTGTATGTAGTAAATGTAGCTCAAAATCATTGCAAAAATATGTGTAAAAAATAAATGAAAGTATATATA
>WWET01001507.1:74537-110024 GCA_011038615.1 Limnodynastes dumerilii | reverse complement strand
AAGTCCCCCCCCCCCCCACCCGCAGCCTAACCCTAAGTCTCCCCCCAGCCTAACCCTTATTTCCCGAAAAGGGTTACTCACCTCTCTGGTGGTCCGGCTGCAGCTCTTCTGAAAATGCGAATTACATACTCACTAATTCATAAAAAAAAAAAAAATCTGCTATGGCTCTCATTCGAAATAGGGACAGCCGAAAAGCAACTTTCAGCTGTCCCTATTTCACAATGTGATCGCAGCGGGGACTCACAGCGGCTATGATATTTTATACAATATGTCCCATACATGCAGTTTTATTGTCATGTACAGCGGTCATATAAGGTACTTTCTTATGATTTATTGGACAATGTGGCTATAGCACTACATAATCAGTAGTGAAATATACTTATTGATACCAAAACAATATTTCTGGATGGTAAGAATAATAAAAAATTGCTATGAATTTTCCCAACACAAAAGGCCATCAACACAATACTTATCTGTCAGTGTAGCTCAGAACACATATATTATTATGCATAAGTTGACATTATGTAAAGGTTAATAATCATACTTGATCTGGAAATATATGCTTATTCAAGCCAGACATAACACAGCTGACAAGAAAGCACAGGGTTAATTTGAAAAAGCCGCACTCTTGCCTCCAAGTTCAAGCACTGACATGATTGTTCATTTGGGATTCCCTTGGAATGAGTCATTGTTAGAACAGAGACTCCCTATTGAAAGAGCAGGATAATGCTTTGCCTCTTGAGGGTACAACAGCTGAGAGTTTGTCTTGCAAGAGGCATGGATTAATGTCAGACCTGGAGCTAAAACCAGTCTAAAGCATAATAGTGTACAATAACCTTCAATAGCTTTCTCTTACTATATATGAGTACAGACTAGTAATGTGATTACAAGCTGGATGTCAGTGCTCTGTGGAAGTGCCTGTGCACTTGTCTTCATTATCAGTACAGTAAACTGTATTGGAGAAATGTGATGAGAGAGACAGGCAGTATTTGCTATAGGCTCCTTGCTTGTTTCTTTTCAATTGGAGTAATATTAGCATAGAAATAACTATTAATATTTATTATATAAAACAAAGGATACATGAAAAAATATTGCTTGCATACAATAGTGTAATATAACTTATAGAAAGAGATGGTTTTTCTGTAGTGTTTAGTATAATAAAAAAAATACAAGTGTACAATTTAACGTCTTTTTACGCCATGTCAGTGGCCCGTAATGATTATAAGGTCTGCTGGCATATTTGCTATGGGGTCCCACTGTGTTTGGGACTGCCCCTGCTCTGAAGCCCCCAAAATGAATGAATGAATAAATAAAAAATATGTGGTTCATTTTGGGCAAGCCATCCTGTAATATGATGATCTGATGCATGACACTCATGCCTGTTATCAACACTAATACATGTGAAGCTAATACCAGGCACTTCTTTGATTGTTTCTCCTTTCTGGGAATCTCTAGGAGCATGTCATTGTTATCTACACACGAAAGGGACAGCAATGTCATGGTTCAGACTAATATAACTCTATTGCTTGAGACATAATACATAAGAGATGCTACCCACTTGTAGTAAAGCAACGGGAGAAAATATGGAGCCGAGTTACAAAATACACATCACCGGCTGTAATTGGGCAACAAAAGTGTTATACACATATAAATTACAGCATATAAATGAAGCCCATTTACACCTGTGCTTTTAGACCAGGTATTACTTTTTTGTTCTTTTAAACAAAGTCTGAATGTCCTGGATGCTTTCAAAACTTGTCAGTGGTCCACATGTGAAACCTTTGGGATAGAACTGGTTAAGAAAGGAAGTCAGTGACCTCTTTCAGTGCCCCCTCTCTCTCTGCTGCCACTTTTCGGTTAATTACTCTCCCACTGCTAGGCTTTTAAAGTTTGCCATTACAGATTATAATTACCCATTAAAATGTTGATTTTTGTCATACAATGGTAAAATAGCAAGCGACAAACCTACTATGATTATTTTATTTTCTAAGTAGGCATTCATTATTTTGCTTGATTTTACTAAGGTGTTTATAATAATAATGACTAACCGCCTCTAATTCTATTAGCTGAAACCCACTAGGAATGTTATTAACTTTTATGTTAATTTTAATTTTCAAAGAACAAATCTCCTTAGTCTTCAGAGGAAAAGTGGTACCCCCAGCAGATATTTGCAGGGTGTCAGATACCTGCTTCTGTTGTTTTTACTCTTGAAGGTAACAAGAAAACACCCTGCTGTCAGAGATACTGCAGCTGGCTAATTACCTAAAATTACTATTATTATATTTTTTTATTTCAATTGCACTTAAGTGGCTGTGCACAAAATACAATTAGAACATGAATTACTATAGAATGATGCATCGCCATTGGATACACAGGCATTTTTTGTCTAACATTAATTGGCATTATAAGTCAAGTCCAAGATTTTTAAAAAGCCATTGTTTTAAAAGACCAGACCTAGAGCTTGACTAAGGAAACCCTCTCTTTGTCTCCTTTCTTTTGGCTTTAATGCCTGTTGGGTGGGTTGAATAGAAGACTATTCCAGAAAGTGCTTATTTAATTATAACACAATATAATTATTCACAATATATGTTTTCACAAACCACTTAATGGCTACACGCCATTTAAAACAATTTTAAAAGTTCAAACTGAGATGAAATTTATGTAAATTAGATTCAATAAAGTGTGACTATTAAACAGCTATTTAAAAATAAGTTCTATGACAACAAAACAATTACAAAAGAATTGGTCATATATTTTCTATGAACAAAATAAAGATTTTTATAGAACAATATGCATTCAACCTAACCAAAACATTCACAAATATTATTACAGGTCCTTCAGCTATGCTGTCTTATGTGTAGCCAAATATTCTTATGAAACCTGTATCTATAAAAGTACTTATAAAGTGGAAAAATCTGGAGTTAATACCACAATTAGGCACATGAAAAGTTTGTTAAGGCAATGAATATGTTACTTACGTCTTTGTCTGGAAAATGTAAATTGTTTTCAGAAGTATTTTCTAATTTGGTTTGTTTTGTTAAAAGTACAAATCTACTGTAACTCGTAGCAACCAATCAATATTCCTTCATCAAAGGTCATTGAGGATTGGTTGCTACAGTATAGACTACGTCATTATATAACTTCAAAGTGATTAGTGTGCTAAAGTTAGAGACAATTTCAAGTTAGAAATACTTAAATGTTTACACTATTGTACAATAATATGCAAATATCTGTGAAATATGATATTACATTTCTGTTACGTTGCAGAACTTTGCTTTAAACTGCATTTATAGACCTCATTGTATTTATTTCTAAGCTACAACAGCTTAGGGCCTAAACCAGACGTGACAGCAAAAACAAGTGCATCATACATGCTGTCCATCTGAATGCAAATAATAGGGGGGCTCTATGGGACTGATAGGGGCACGCAATTGCTTTTCTGGATCCCTTGTATGTACACAGTGCAGCCAAGCACAATGTAGCAAAGCTCCTGGATGCATTCCTTGTCCCCAGCTATCCAAACACAAGCTCAGGGTAATTCATTGCATAAGCAGCTTTCCCATACATTTTGTATTGCGTTTGGAAAGATAAATGCTAATGCTATGGGCCAACACAGGTTGTAGAGTGTCAGCTGTCAGCAGCCCCCTGGACTCAGACATGGCTTGTGGCTGGTACATTTGTTTTGATGTAAACTGTATGCACCTCGGCCTGCACTAAGGTAAATCGGGTGTATTTGCCCCTCTGAATGCAAGTGGTCATGCAGTGAGTCGTGTTCAGGTTTTGGTTGCTGTAATTGGGCACATGTATTGTGCAGGAACACAAAGATACACTACACATATTATACAAATAATATACAAATTACCACACACCTAAAATTATGGAAAAACTACAAAAACATAAGTAGCCAAATAGATGATAAGATTATAATTTATTGGCAGCCACCACAAAGTGCTTTGTGCCATTAAGACACCTTTAGCAATCCTTAGCTAAAATATTGTGATTTTTTTTCTTACTGCAATTCTGAGTGTATGACACCTGGAGGGTAATAATGCATATGCAGGAATTCATCTGCTTTCAAACAATAAAATATTGTAAAATAATAAATGACATTTGACATTATTCAATCACCAGAATATATAAGTGAACAAACCTGGGGCTTTTTCAACAAATATGACCTTGGAATCCTGATGGAAGTTGTGCCCAGTCACAACCATTTTCTTGCCACCAGTCACTGGGAAGCTGTCAGTACTGTGTTTTTCTACCAAAGGCAATTCCTGAGCAGATCGTTGAGCTACAAAGAAAATGAAATACAATACACATGTCACTCGACAGGTTTTCAAAATGCCTTGTGTAAATGTAATATTCCTACTATAGATTACAGATAAGTGCTCAATGCAACAGACATGCTAACACATAGGTGATCCCAGTGCAAGTTGCTGTGAAAATTCTGCTGCTTACGTTGGTCTTACTGTTTTGTAAATGCAGATATTATAGAGATTAGAAATCAATATAATATATCCAAAACCGTTTCCGTCATCCCCTTTTATATGATCAAAAAATTTTCCATAAAAATTTTTTTTTTTCTTTCTTTTAAATGCCAGAATACCAGCGGAATATCACTACTATGCTCTGGCATTAATGTACCTGATTTAAGTATTTCAATGGGTTTTAAAAGCATTAAAAAACCTTTTTAAATGCAAACGAAAACAGCAGCCGCAGCCTCTGCCCATATGGCTACACCTGCGGGAGTGAAACTTTCCTACGTCCTATCCAGAGTTGCGTGCAAAATGGACAGGACGAATAGCACTTCTGCATTCCGGATGCACTAAAACTCTGGATCAGCTCCTTGCTGACAAATCCGGTGATATCTTTGATGGGCCATTCTTTTGCCAGTGCGCTAATAACAAATCTGCTCAGTTCCTCCCCTCTGCAAACTTTGGCTCATAAATCTGGGATTCTACAAACCCATGCACCTTAAATGAAGTCTAAAGAGCTGATACAAGAAATATGAGCAACAGCAAAACCATGTTTAAATACAGACCAAGGCAAATTTAAAATTAGTTATATTTAGAATAGTTACATTAAGATCATGTCTAAAGTGCACAGAATAAATAAAGCTATTCAGTGTTTGTGTGCTATAGAAAATGCACATTTGCAAAAAAAATTAAATGTTACTTTGCACCCTCTTATTGTCTGGATGCAATTTGCACGTTTGTTGTTGCAGCTCCAAACACTGAATCAGACCCTTGCTGCACACATGGTGGTATGGATCAGATGCCAACTTGCTTTGGCATTTTGCTTTGGAATGTTTATCTTATACACTGCTAGAAACTGCGGCAACTAGAGACGGTAGACTTTCTCACTGATGGGCACTTTAACTCACTTTTGACATGTGGCAGTCTGGTTCATAGTTGTGCTAGCCATGGAAATGTTTAGATAATGCATTCACTGCAAAAGTAATGACTGGGAACCAGAGTCAACTTGCATGTAAAGGAAAGGTGGGATCTGATAATAACAACACTGGCATTATGCCATCAATTAATTACATACTCCATTTAATACACACATTCTGAATGTGCACCTAGGGATAAGTATTTCCTTTAGAACTAAAATGTTTTATGTTCTGTTATCTGCCTTAAAGTGGAAATGCACCTACAACTTACTACATAAATTATTTATTCATATAGAAAGTATTTTACCATGATTCCGATTCAATTCTATCATGGGATATTCAGAGAGCTGGAGCCTCATTTTGTACATTTAAAGATACATATAGCTCTATGAATAAAATAACTAAAATAATAACTTACAACATTCAATTGGATTGGATGCCGCTTGCAGTGTCAGAGTTCTTCCATTGGCTTGTGGAATGTGTACGCGAAACACCAGACGCACTCTAGTGTTCTTTCGTCCAATGTCAGTTTCTCCTTTCCGCAACTCAATGTCAGAATTGCGCAGTTTTAATATTCCAGCACAATCAATACTGTTTAAAAAGAAGGATAAATAGGATACTTTTTGTATTAGATATTAAATTCTTGATCGATGTGAAAATAAACTGCAACAAAGCTTGCATGCAAAGTATGTTTTGGAGTCAGCCCACATTGGGGTTTCAAAACACAGGAAATTATAACAAAGGTAACACTTGATTAATAAATATTGCCATTTATAAATTAGTGTAAAGGTTTTCTATGAGGGTATTGTGCTTTAATTTAAATCTTGTGGAAAACCTCATGTTATCAGTTTAAGTGGGGCTGACATGAATAATTTTATTTCTAGTTTTAGTAGTATCAGATAAGGGGGCAATTATTTTTTCAAATGCCAGGAACAATACATTCAGAAAACTGGAATACAGAAAGTTAAGAATTGCTATTGTATATGATAAAGAGTGATGAATATTTTAAAAGAAAAAGTTGGACTGCAAATAAATGTCCAATATTAAGCCACCACCAATATCCAAAAGCTGTTTTTTTAATATCTATGGAAGGAACTCAGCCATAAAGGTACAGGGTAATGTGAGAATTAGGAAATACTAGTTATATTTCTGCAGCACACAGTAATAAAGAGCCCAGTCATAATTCTATTACAGATAGCCAAAATTATTTGCAATTAACAACCATTCATCTGCTTTGAGATTGAACACCAGTGGAAGACTTCAATGGTTTGTGCTTCCATCATTCATTAGAGGTTACCCTGGTGTGTGCATGAATCAGAAGCAAGTAAATTGCTATATTCACTACTTGTTAAAACACAACTATAGATTAATTTAACATATGCCTAGAATATCATTAATTCCATAATTATTTATTGTAAATTAAAACAAACAATGTTGTCAGGAAGAAGTACTTTAAGGGGCTTTTCCAGTGCTGCTTTTACACAGATTATAATATTAAAGGGTAAGGGTATTAAAGTCCTAAAAGTTTAATTTCAGCCACATATGGGGTATAGCATAGGCAGCAACTCCATCAAAGGAATATTTTTTCTTTTATTTGTATTATGTGCTTTAGTAAGGATATGGCTAAAACCTGTGGTCAAGAGTGAGAAATATTCTACAGTGCGGTACTGAACGCCTTTACACACTGTCTTTGGAACACAGAACTGCATGGTTTAATGTCTGGAGAAAGCCTAATAAATTATCATTCCTTTGTCAAGTCCTTCCCTCAGCTCCTTTTACCATTTACACCAATTTTAAGGCTAGCTCTTTAACAATATTTAATGACTGTGGTTGAAAATAGCTGGATGTACTTGAGGGAGAATCGCCCACCTATAATGTAATCAAAGTACAAATTGCATGACATTAGAGTGTGTCATTAATTAGAGACTTTGTTGGTATGCTTAAATTACATTAATAAATCATTTAAATGCATTTAACTATTGCATAGCACTTTTTGTGGATTTTCTGAAGAGGTTATTAGGTAGTCATTTAAACATTCATCAAGTCATTAAATTGTATACCGTATGTGTACAATATCATAATAATGATGATTTAATTTAAATGAAAACTGATTACAAAGAGAAAGACATAGGCTAGTGTGCTATGATAATTGATCCCTACAAGAAGAGACATTTATGCACATGGATGTCTTTAAATGATGTAAAGTATAACATAGAGCAGATAAAAAGACCTTTTTATGTTGATGATAATCACATTATTTTATATGATTTCAATAATTGATGCAAAGGACATGATCCAGAAATAATAGCGTATTCCATCTGTTAGCCTCCATTGCAAAGGCTAACTTACGGGATTTGCTATCCATAATTCAGCATACAGTAGAACAGGGCACTAACCCTGCTTTGGATGGTGGATTCGTGGCCAGATCCATACCCAAAGTATTCTACACATATCTCTGTGCATGTGGAATACTCACTGAATTGTATGAAAGGGCTCAGTCAAAGCTGAATTTCGCATGGATAGCTGTTTCGGGCGGCTGTGTTCTGATGCTGAATTTTTGCTACTGCCCATGTGTACATAAGTCACCTGGTTTTCTCAAGACTAGATCGGGCCCAATGAGCTTACAAATAAACATGTGTTCTGTACCTATTTTGCATATGTACACAAGAGTGGATCTGTTCTTTAGTGTCAGATATACTTTCCAATAAATCTTTATAGTTATAATTTAATGGGTTACAGTTATTGCCAAAATATTTGGCACAACATCATTTATTTATTCAAAACTTCTTATTTTTGTTGCTGATATACTGCACAACCTGTAGTAATAAATAAGACTGTTATTTTTTTTGTTGTTGTTTCAGCTCCCTTGTGTAGTTTAATTGCATGCTTGAAAAAGCACAGCACTTCAAAATACAAGATCCAATAAGTGTCGTGCTATAAACTGAACACTGAGGCTGAAGTGGATATTTACAGCTATGTAACTGAGACGTGATTTATAAAAAGCAACAGGCGCATGGATTGAAACATTATAACCAAAAGCAATCAGTCGTCAGAAATGTTTTTAAGGTTTATGTAGGTGGTAAAACAGGGTGAGGGACTTCAAAAGGCATTTTGAAGACATACTGATTGTGAAAAGCTGGGCAATTCCTGTAATTTACATAAAGTATTACCATACTGCATTCCCCCTAAATAGGCACAGTTACTAGAGAGTGACTGGCAAGCAGGTGGCTAAAGGCTTACATGGCTTTCATATTGTTCTCAGGCAGCAGTGGGATTTCCAAAACTTTGGTGTTGGAGATGATGGTTTCATGGCTTGTGGTTGAAACGGTCTTGCCTGTGATGCGATGAACTTGATAGAAGGCATGAGGCCTCAACAGGCGATCGTCTGCTGTGCCTATGAACAGCTGAATGGTGAGAGGCTCACTTTCTAAATATCCATGTAGCTGGCAAGAAAACAAAAGGTTCAGACGTGAAAATAAAAAACTAATTAGGAGAGGTGCTAAGAGTTAGGACATCATTTTGGCCAGCAATATTAGTGTAATAAAAATGGTGTAAGTCAGAAAAATGTCTCATTATTTCAGTGACCTGAGGCAGTAGAGCTAGATTTAATCTTTATATAAATCGCTATAGTTTCATACAGCCTCCAACTCTCCAGAGTTGGAGAGAGCTTACATTTCAGGTGATGGACCTTCTATAAGTAAATAGCACTGATTGTATAAAGTTATAATAAACAGTATAACAGAAAATAAAACATTAAACCAATTACATCAATTACCATGAAGGGTTCTTCATTTTGGAAATCAGAAATGAGATCACAATGTAACAATATAACAATGGAAAGCATCATTTATGACCCATGGCTGTCCAGCAATGTAGATTACATTGATGTGCCCACTACTATCTTTTTGTTGGTAGAAGTATTGTGTTTGGATATACCATGTATAAAGGAAAATACACAGAATGTTGGTGCTTAAGAAAATGGGCTCATACTTGGGTGTATGAAGATTTTTTGGAGAGCAAACTATTTGCAATAGGTTAGGAGTTTCAAACACAAGACAATACTTAATGTAAGGCTTCTATATTGACAACATACTGTAATATGCAGCACGTTACAATAAATATTTTGTTATCCATGTATCACTGATATCAGATCCTGCTCCAGAGGAGATTACAGTATAAATTCTCAATTATCACTCACTAATATTAACCTTCCAGTATGTTTTTGGATTTTGGAGGAAACACACTTAGAGGTACATGGGCAGAGCATAAACTCCTCAAAGGCAATAAAAGATAACTGCTTTCCAAACTTTGCTAGGCCATGTTATCTATGACTTTACTCCTAATTTATCATTTGCTACATAAACGCTATTTCTAGATGTGTATTTAAAATCCAAATTGAAAAGTAACAAATGATTTTCTCTTCCTAAACAGATAGACACATCCTAATAGATATAATATAAAGGAAAAATACATAGCTGCAAAAGCACTGAGGAAAAAGAACAAATAATTATCTGTATTTATAATGGATGCTCCAATCTGCACAACTGCTCATAAAGAAAAGGTACAATTTTGATGTGAAGTCTGATGTTATCTCTTCCCAGACACTTGTGGAAAATGGGAAAACAATTGGGCGGATTTGAAGGCTCAACTGCAATATCAGCAAAGGATGTCACACTCCTAAGAGATTAATTTGTGTCTCCCTAAAGGAAAATCCTTTTCTACCATGGCAGGGCGTTTTCCACCCATGTGAGGATGTGTATATGAGCAGGTATTTTTGTTGTGATCAAAGAAAATGCAGTTGAAATAAATACTGTTAGGATCTGAAAGATCAGGATTCTATAGCATGGAATCATTATTGAAAGGAAACCATTTTATTGAGCGGAAAAATTTTACATACTCTTTCACCGATATCATGAGCAAAAGCGTGACATTACCCATAAATATGGTTATGTGCAATGTTTTACACTACAAAGAGAGGGCTTTTTTATATGGGAAGCATGTACTGAGTTGGGGAGGGAGAAAGGAACCCAAAAGTAAAAAATCTTTTGTAAAACATTTTATATAATCTACAGTATATTGCAAATCATATTTTATTTAATTCATTTAAAACCAAATGCAATGGTTAGTTGACTCACTGAAAACATGATGAGTCAAAAAGACTAATTTCAAGTTTTTATAGGACATTTTAGTACAGTGTACCTGTCAATGTATGTCAACTGTCTCATTCCAAAGATGTTTTTTATTTGCATACATTGTTATGTCTTAATATAAAAAGTAATACTGAAAAAAATAAATAGATACAGTAGCCAGCAATAGTTTTCTGAGTCCTGCACAATATTGTAAGATACAGATTTAACAGTTACCTGGAGAGAACATAATATTTAGAAATAGCAAATCCTCAACAAGTTCTACATGTTAGAAAATTTATAATGTAAGTTATGGATAATTTGTGCCAGAAGAAAAAGTATTTGTTCAAATATAATTTTTTTCATGTGTATTTTCCATGATATTAATTAAAATGAACTCAGTGATAATAAGTCAGAACTACTACAATACAATACTCTGACTGAATATAAAACTCCCATTGAGACTCGTCTCTAACTCATTTATAATATGCATTATAATTAAGTTATGCTAATGTGTATTTCAGTTTTATACTAGTCTATAATGAAAACAACTTGTTTGAAACCCCAGATTGAATGGCATACTCTAATAACTGCATGTATAAGCGATATATTTGTGTAAGTTTGTAACGTCTTGAATTTGGATTCTGCTTAGTAAAAAAAAAAAGCCTTGAAAGAATGCAAACAACGTGACATGACACATGTATGAGAAGGTTTTGCCATCCTCCCTGTTACGTTCTCCCTGGAATACTGATATACATGTATTTTTTAAACTTCTACAATGTAACAGCTTGAATGATGATTCTGCCCTAACGGCAAGCAGCAGTTCTAGCTGCCAGATTATTAATGATTTCATTCATGCTTCCAAACAAGTAGCAAAACAGGGAGACAAGCCAAAGAATGCACAAGAGTGAGCACACACTACTTAACTGAATCACTGAACAGAATTAGACTTAATGATTTTTCGTTACTCTGTTACTATGCAGGACTGAAATAGCATACAATTGGGTGCTTATCATAAAAAGGTTTTAGCACTTTGGAAGTAAAGGTGTGTCCTGTAAATAACAAGCTAACAGTACACAAACTGATGCTCCAAAAAATGTCATATAGTGACATCACCAAGCAATTCACCATCAGGTGTTTCCATTGCAAGTGTACATTTAATGGAAAGTAGACAGTAAAAGATCCAGTCACTAGGTATTTGTTGATAATATATAAATAGGTAAGATTAGATCAAAACAGATAACAAAAAGTTGTTGGGGCTGATTCAGAGCTGCGCTTACAGCCCTTTCTAGGTGTAAGCATACAGTTGTACCTGTGTTTGCTTCAGTGTGCTCTAAGCTAGTGGAAGTGGTAGCTCCACTATATTAAACGCTGAGAGCACATCAGCAACCATGTTACCCTGGCTGTCCTGTGCTCCTTAAATCCTGAATGATTTCAGTGCTGGTGTAAGTGACTGACGGGGAAGATTTTTAATTATTAAGAACCAATATTCATAGTTACAAACCTTTTCTAAGTAAAGAATAAAACACATCATACACTACACTACAGTGGCAAACGCAGGATTTTGAAAGGGGGGTTTCCAATGTGTGTAATACATGTGAGGTATATTATCATAGCTGCAAACGTTTTGAAGCCCGAAAACACGGCAAATAAGCTCCGCCACGTCCAGCCCAAGCTCTTCTCCCGATCTGCCCACAATGTCATACTGCACGAGGCAAAAATTACCCCTAACGTGCGTGTGTGTGTGTGTGTTTGTTAGGGAATTAGACTGTAATGTGGCAGAGGTTGATGTATGTAAAATTGTGAAGAGCCACTTAATATGATGCACTGTTAAAAAATAAAACATATGTAAAATGACAATACTGATAATATGGTCGCAATATCTGACTGTCAGGACATGTAAGACATCCAGTAATGTTCTCTGTGAAAGCAGCACGTTTATAATGTAGATTTGAAAATAGTAACAATTCTACATTAAGGAATTGCTTTGGTTATTGGCTGTAACAAGTCCTGTTCTGATATTTTTTTTATAGGTGATTTATAAGTTACTTCTTTCACTCAGTAAATAGTAGTTTTATATTGAAGGAGCAGATCTAATAGTAATAGCAGTACACAATGCATTAGTAGAGCAAGAGCAGATTACACAATGTACAGAGCCTGTGTTAGTGCATAAGCACTGTTGTATTTGTAGTGACCCATTCACCATTCCCAACTGCTTTCCTAATGCAGCACAGTCCAGGACCATCTTCCTCCATGTCAGTCCAGCGCAAATTGCCGTCAAGCCACGCCCCTTTCGCGGGACCCGCGAAGCCACGCCCCTTTTTGAAATTTTCCATTTTTTGCAAATTTTTCTATATATTTTTTTTTCATTTTTCAATTGGGCAATATAATATAGGCACTCCACTACATTGATCCTGAGTATATTTACCTTTTAAGCATATTTCTGCAAAATATTGTCCAATTTTCAATAGCTGTCTACAGGCAAAACAAGTATTGCTGCTACAGACTGACAGATGTCAGTATATTATGTGATGGCAGAAGGAGAGAAAATGGAAGGATAGGTGTATAAAACATAAAAAGGAAGAAAGGTGTTTCCTATAGCAACCAAACATAATATAAATATAAAATCAGCTAGCACATCCCATGTTCTTCTTTTTATAAAGTTTTATACATTTACTCAGAAGCTTGTCAGAATCTAGACACAATATTGAACTAGAAGGCGTGCAAAGGCAATGATTCAAGAATAAAAACTCTAAAACCTAAAGGAAAATGGTAAATATCAATACTCTTACATATTGAGGACTGCACCTTTCCTGTATGAAACTTAACATGCTGGGCCGTATTCAGACTTCCGTTTTTCACTAAAGCTCCGTGCGTATTTTTAGGATCGGATCGATTTTGCATTAACTGTGCATGCGTAGTAACTTTTATACGCCATCAACGTAGAGGATAAGGTCGGAAATGGCTAAGGGATGGACTTGTGAATCGGGCGGGGAATAATCCGACCCTAAGTGCGGCGGAAACATGCGGACCTAAGGATTAGCATAGAAATGGGCGGGGGGCATTTAGATGAGGGAAAGTGGGCACGCTTACAGATTAAGGGCTGGAGAAATCCGCAACTAAAACACATAAGGCCGGAAGTTAGCGGCTAAGTTACGGCAAGTCAATGCAGGTCTAACTTTAGGTCTGGCCGTAGAAAGCAAGGGGAGTGACTGTTTTTCTGGTTGGTGTAACCTGCTCCGACCTGAGACTTAGTTGCGTATATTTGCGGCCCGATCGCCAACGGAAGTCTGAATACAGCCCGCTATCTTTATAAAGTGTATATTGTTCATATTTAGCTAACTATAAGTACATTCATTATTTCATGTGCATTCTATATTTTAAAAATACACAGACTTTATTGGGTGTTTTTTGTTGCTTTTTTAATCATCACCTTAATAAAAACTCTGCCACCATAGTTTGTGTAATTTACTGTTGCAATTATTCTTTGCATTTTGGAACCTGACATCTTAATCGCTTTATTGCAGCCTCAAATTCTGTTGTCAAACTTAATAACGCCCACAGCCAAGCCATGTCAGCTACTGACATTTACTATTAATAAAATATCAGCACAATTAACAATAATCAACATGATGACATCACTCATTTAATAAACAAAGAAATAAACAAAAAAGAACCACAAATATAGCAAGCAACAAAAATCCCATTTACAGACAGTAAGTTAAGTTGTAAACTTCTCCCATATGCTTATGGGTGACTGCTACAAAAGTAGTGAGTATTTTCTTTAGACAATGAATTCTTGCTGTTTTCTTTCGTAATAATGATTAATCATGTCTTTAATGCAAACAGATTTTACTAATACTTCTTGGAAGCAAACATCCTCCATGCCAAGATACTGCATATGAATAGAAGCCAGATGTTTTTCTATAACCAGACATATAAAAATGTATCACTTGCCTCACACTGTATACCCAGCATTTGGCAGGTAAGCTAAAAATAATGGTGCATCTGGTTGCTGGCTGAGCCAAGCTATAGAGTAACATGGCTTCTACACATCAGTATTCATCAGAGAGGTTAGCTCCATGTGTTTTCTTCAATGGCTTTCATATGGATCCCTTATACTTGTAACCAAACTAAATGAACTAAGTGATAAAAATTGCATGTCCTTTGTGCTATAGACATCTGTTCTTTGTTCATTTTGGTTTATTATAAGTGATTTTTTTACAGGCACACACAAAAATAGTTCACACCTCTTCAAAATATATGATGTGCAAGGGTGCCTGTCTGCATGACAGAGGTTACACAATGACAGCATGCAAAGATTATTGAAAGCAGAGGTGGCACATAGTCTACTTTATTAAGCATCAGTCAAAATGTGTCTACATATATATATCAGTGAAACAATACTGCCTTATTTTGAGTGTTGCAAAAAAATGCTACATGCACTGGCAGTCTTAGTTTTTTTAATTTGTCAACAAATTCCCCCATTTAGCACCACATGGTTACTAAATAAGAAGTATATTTCTATGCTGAATCGAAGGTTACAGAAGCTATAGGTGCATGTATCCGTGTATGCAGAGAATCGGCTGCAACACTGAGACAGCATAGTACCGCGATTATGCACGGAAGTCCTGGACCTATGGAACTGTCCAGAATGTCCATACATACTTTATACGCACAGAGGACTGGATTTCCTATTTAACTCATACAGTAAGGGCTGGGTTCAGCTCTTAAGTACGATTTTTTTGTCCGCATGATTACATTTACGTCTGGAGAAGATAAGGTACGGTTCTTGACACATAAGAGTAACAGGGGAGTTCACTTTCCTCTCACGTGCTGACTTTCAGACCTTCAAGCGTATGGAAGACGGAGGTCTGGATCAGGTCCAGAAATAGTATAGTAAAAGCAAAAAAGGGCCTTTAGAGAATATAGCAAACTCTGAAAAAATTATGACAGAAAGGTGTATCTTGCAAATCACAGAGAGGTTAAGAAGGTTATCAGAGCTACAAATGTCAAAGCTGAAGGAAAAATACCACACGCGGTATGAAAGTGGGACAAAGGATTTTTTTCTTGGTATATAAAAAAAAGGCAAAAAACTAAATACAGTAGAGTAAGAATAAAAACAGAGAGCAGAAGTCTTGTCAAGGGTGACTTGTGAAATTTGAATAAAATTGTTAAAATGATCTGTCAAAGCCCAGTCACCCTTGACAAGACTTCACAATTCACAAAAGAAAGAAAATGGCAGGGACCATAGTTTAATTGGAAGAATATTGATACATAGAAAGTAAATATTAGTTCTTTCACTGATAAGTATGTTAAAACTCAAAGTTTAAGAGGAAGAAAATAAATGGAATATACCCTAGAATATATCTTCTATATGGAGACTTATGCTGATCACATACTAACCCATACAATTTCGCAAAAAATTTGAAAAAGCTGCCGCCACCGGACCCGCCGCCAGACCCATCGCTTCAGTGGACCACCGGGAAAGGTGAGTAACCTCTCCTGGGACTTTGAGGAAGGGAGGGTTAGTGTTATGGTCAGGCTGTGAGGAAGAAAGGATTAGGGTCAGGCTGCAAGCAATGGAGGGTTAGGGTCAGGCTGCCAGAAGGGAGGGTTAGGGTTAAGCTGCCGGAAAGGGAGGGTTAGAGTCAGACTGCAGGGGAAGGGTTGGGGTTAGTTTTGCCACTTAACTTTACAGAGCACTGTGTTCATTGCTCCGGGGATTGATTGCTATGCCTCATCAAGGCATAGGGCTGTTTTCTCCCAGCCAGTTTCGAACTGGCTGGGAGAAAACGGCCCTATTGGAGTAAGGGAAACACACAAATGAAACACAAGAATTCAACACTTAACAAGTGTGGCCAAATACTTTTGTCCATATAGTGTATCTTAACTCCAGCAACTTACAGGATCCCAAGAACCACAAATTCACTAGAGTTAATCATGTCAAACAAATCTTACTGACTTTTTTGACTTAGTCATTAAAGTAGTAGATCAAGGGTGACCTATAGACAGTGCAGTTCTCCAGGGAAATTATGTATTTTGCAGATGACACAAAGACATGTAAAAGGTAAACACAGTGTGGGTCCCAGGTTAGAACGGCTCTATTCCGATAGGGCCATTTTCTCCCAGCCAGTTCAAAAATCGATCCCCGGAGCACCGAATATGGTGCTCCGAAAGGTTAGTGGTAAAACTAACCACAACCCTTCTCCTAATTCTAAACCTAACCGTCCCCTTCTATTACCCTAACTCTAATTTTTCCTTTCTCACAGCCTGACCCTAACCCTCCATTCCCCCGCAGCCTGACCCTAACCCTCCCTTCCTGGCAGCCTGACCCTAACACTAACCCTCCCTTCACCTAAGTCCCCGGAGAGGTTACTCACCTTTCCCGGTGGTCCATTGAAATGGTGGGTTCGGCGGCAGGGTTTTAAAATGAATGGGTGAGTATGCGATAGGCAATATCACCCATTCTGAACAAAAAATTTGAAATTAGATGGGTATTCAAAATAGTGACAGCCGAAAAGGAACATTTGGCTGTCCCTACTTCACAATATCATCTATCTAAGCAGGGGCTTCCACCGGTAAACACACTAGGAGGGGAAAACAAAATATTTATGATCTAGGTAGAGTGAAGGAATGGTCAAGTATGTGGCACCTACAGTGTAATGCCAAAAACTGTATATCATTCCTTTGGGACTCAAAAACCCAAATGCTCAATATATCATAAATGGCACTACATTGGAGGAAAGAAACTACAGTGGAGGAAAGGGATCCAGAAATCAATATTTGTGACTTAAAGGTAGCCAAGCAATGAAACAATTAAAAAATCAAGTCAGATGCTTGGTTTAATAGAGAGGGGAATTAATTGCAGTAGAGAAGAGTGGTAAGCTCAATTTATAGGGAATTGGTATGACCTCACCTAGAATACTGTGTTAAGTTCACAAGGCCATATCTTTAGAAAAACATAAATACATTAGAACATTAGAGACCGTGCAAGAATGGCAACTAAAATCGCATGCGTCCGAAAACATTCAAAGACTAGATTTACTAAACATGTATAGCATGAAGCAGAGAAGTGAGATGGGGAAATGTGATAGCAGCTTTTAATTCATTAATTCATTGAATAATTAAATAAATATAAACAAAAATATAAGGGGTTTGACCAGGCACAGGAAGAGATGTATTAGGTTGTAGGTTTAGAGGAAACTTGCTGAAAACTACTTCACTGAAAGCGTAAATAATAAACTATTATTAATATTATTATTATTTATTATGACTACTACTACAAACTGGCATTTTTATCGTAATTACTATATCATATAAGCATGTAACAAGATTAATGGTTATCGGCTGTATCTGCTTTGTGTGTTAAGTGTGTATTGATATTTTCAGACATGACATAACTGCTTCACTTTTATACTGTGAAGTGGATATAGATCTGAAGGACAATGAAACTAAAGAACATGCCATAGAAGAGTTACACCACCTGGAAGATCAAATCTGTTATTTATGTATAGTAAAAAAAAAAGCAATGCTGAAAAACAGATAGACAACTGGCCAGAACCCTGCTAACTGCTTTCAGCTGATGAAATCATTCACTTGAATGTAATCTTTTTCACGCTGAATATGTGTGAATGTATTATTTGGCAAGTGCTGGCCATGTGCATACGGCAATAACCGGTGTGGAGTTGCTGGTAAAAAAAAGTGCCAGCCGTTTATGATTGAGCTATAAAATGTCTGCTTTGTGGTATGTTAGACTGGCTTCATTACATATAATAATTGCATCCTGGCTCACAGATGTGTGTTAATTCTCTTTTTTTGTGCACCTCAGATACATTATAGAACATATGGACAATAGACACAGGCCTTTTCAGTTAAAAACTGCAGGCGTGAATGGCAAGGAAATTTGGGTGTGGGACAGAGCTGGCAATTTGTGCATTACCCCTACATAAATTATAGGTAAAGGATAATGAAAACACCAAGGGACAGACACTAAGTTGCACGGTTTCCTTTCAGTCCGGCTCTACCTCCTCTTACCTCACAGCTACAGCTACAAAAATATTCTCCTTGCTCCAAATGAGTTGTAATTAAACTGTCTCCTTGACCCTAAACCATAATTAAGGTATGACACCAGGCAGAAGTTTTGCAAAACCCCCATTCCTGTCCTTGTGTCTAAACCAGACCTAATGCTTGAAAATAAACTCACGTAAAATAAAATATTAGAATTTACTGTTATTTCTATATCACCTACATAGTATGGCAAGGGAATGATACTGCCTAGAGATCTATTCACCATTGATTTTTTACTTTAAAGGCTTATTTAAACAGGCTTGAGAGTTAATGCCAATCCAAAGCACAGACATAACTTTTTCTGTACTCTTCCTATACCTCCTAAAGCCACAATAGGTTCTACAATAAAAAGGAAGCTTGTAGAAGATGTTATTCCCCTCTTTATTATGCTAAGATAAATAGACAGGAGGAAAGATGTACTTTTAGACAAATTGCTTGCAAGACTTAACAGGGCTGGAGGCAAGGGTGAAATGCCAAAGGCTCCAAGGGCTTCCTCTGACACTGCCTATATATATATACATATATAGAACATATGCTTACTGTACACTCTAGACAGTGTTTGTATATTTGTGAATGCAGCAGGCAATCTTTTTTCATAGGAACAGCTAAGCTTGTCAGAAACTATGTGTACAAATCCAATGGGTTCCTTTGTTTTTGTTTTTTATGCGTTTAAATGTATTTATCAACTGTGACATTGTGAATGAATACGTAATGCTTGAATGTGCAAGTCCTCACACTATCAACTTTGTCAACTTACATACATTACACCAGCGTTAAAATATGCATTATTCTGCAAGAAGTGCTCATCAATGTTAAAAACATTTTTTAAATTCCTTCCTGATCACAAAGCTGGAGTTCAACCCTTTATTTCACTCAGCATTGCGCACATTAATAAAACAAAATCTACTTCTCCTTTCACAGTTCCTAAATAAAAGTGATACATGTATTATGTACATGCTTTCAGTCCAATATTGTGTAAAAGTATTAGCAAATCATAGCAACCTGCTTACATAACAAAAATAAAAAAATACATTGTATCTTAAATATATAGGCAGGTACATTTTTCTGTATTTAGACAGTTTAAAACTAGTTTGATATATTTATACTTATTTTAAGTTATTTTGCCTGTAAACATTTCCTGTGCTTCACACATTCAAACTTCAAAGAATGTGTAAGATACATTTAGTGTTTTCAGCCCACGCAGGAAAAATGGATTTATTTCCTAGGTGTACATTGTATAAAACCTTTATCTTGTTTTTATTAATATGATATAAGTAGATGTGCAGACATAATAACACTGGAATGATTAGAGACGTATGCTCAAATTACACTATATTTAGTCTATAACAGCAACATCCTTTTACAACATAAACTGATTTGCACTGTAGAAGTAAAGTGTGCAGGGAACGTGTGTATTCAGGGCATCGGACAGATGGAGCAGTCTGCATGTTATTTGTTCTTTTTTTTTTATTTGAAATGAATTTAAAATAAAAACAAAAACAATAGGTAGTGTTATGCAGAGTCTGTGTAAATAAAACACAAGCTTTGCTTTTATTTATTGCTGCAGCTGTTTGGCCACAAGGCTCTTTGAATATAGACAACAACATTTTTCTTTTTTTAAAGTTCTATGTGTGCCACATTGTAATTAGAAGAACATATTTGGAAGCTCCTTTAGTGTCCTTTACTATATGTTGAATAGAGGACAAAAAGGTATTTTAATACAATCAACTACAAATTCACAGTGAGGTATTTTATTACCCAGTCATGAGCATTCCTTTGCACCAGAGAAATACTTCTGCTTCTTGTATATCAATTAGCAGCAGACACATTTCAACAGTGTAATATGAGGAGATAGTTACATATGAAGGCACTTTACCTAAATTATCTTGGCACCATTTCTGCATCATATATATCACCTTAATATTTGTAAATGCTCATCTGTACAACAGCAAACATAATTTGAACTGGTAAGATAAAAAACTATATGAACAAACCCAATGGTGAACTGCACTGATTATGATATGCTGGCATGCGAGTCCAGGGCCTCAATAATAGAGATTGTGTTGAAAGACAATGAAATATATTTCTACATTTTTTTTTATCTCTGGGAAACTCTAATTCATTATCATTGTAGATTGTAGTCTACATTTCTGATTCAATGCCAGGATAAACAGTGTGTCCTATAATATGAATACCTGCACAATGGGATGTCCACCAGTAGATGCCTTCACCGCCCCGCGACTTCCTTCCGTCTCGTAATGAGCTCTGTGATGAGATTTGGGCTGCACTTCAATGCGCAGTTCATAAGGTCCTGACTGGGATGGCAGATGCCAATCAAGGGCAGGCAGAGAGGGGCTGTAATGGAAAAGAACAGTCATTTAACAGCTATTAAATATTAACGCAAAGTATATTATCCCACACCACAGGAATTTGGCACTATTACTTTAGAGGCCATGATTAGCAGTCCATCCTCTATTATCTTACATTGAAAATGTAATCAATAGGTCTAATGCCATGACATGAGTGTAAAAGTCTGTTAAGCAGCCAGAACCTCTTATTACTTCATGAAGATGAACAGCGATGGAGCAGCTGATGGTACTCTTACTATCAGAATCCTTTACTCACTGGAAACTGTGCACACATTGCTTTACTTCTCATGAATGAATAAATGCTTTCCTATTAGTTATAATAAATAAGCAAGCAGGAGCTAGATACATAGTATGTCAATAATATAATTGATTTATCTACCTGGTCACCATTTTGCAGGGTTTATCTGGAGCAATAGCAACCTCTTCCCAAGAAAAAATGGTCAGTAAGCAGCTTCAACAGAAATAGTCAATTATACTGTAGCACATAAGTATCTTAATCACTCTGACCACATTCACAGCATTTCACGGGTTTTCTAATTGTTTTGGAGAGCAATGTAGTATTAAATGTGTGTGTTTGCTTTTAAATCAAGAATTTTGGGACTTCTGCCCTTTTATTCGTGGACAAGTTCACAATACAATCTGCTTTCTGTAAATCCGAAATCTGACCTGCTAATGGCACTGGAGTGGGAGAAAAAACTCAAATGTTTTAATAGAGGACATGTTTCTACAATTAATTTAGTTTACTGAGTAAAAGGAACCCTTAAACGCTCTTTTGCATGAGACATAAAGGAGGAAATCACAGTTTAATAAGTACCATTGTGTGATTTGACAAACAGAGACCTCTATAGTCAGTGACTTTTCTAAATGTATCTCCCTGATTTCTAGCCAACCGCTTGGACCAGTATTAAACTTAAACTTGTTGCAAATGAACCCCATAAACTTTTCTGTGAATGTATATTTTTAATATTAACATCTGTGTCATTACTTAGTAGTTACACTCTGTTAATAAAACAGTAGATTTATAAACACATTCCAAACACAATAAAATGGAAGTGAGCGGACATTGTTCTCTCTATCCAAAAACATTATTTTACTGCTTGATTGTTCCAAAAAGAAAGTCAAATAAAAAATGAAGCTTTTTTTTATTTTAACAAGAAATAGATCTTGTAATTTGCTTTGGACATAATACAAACAAAATGTTGCATAGAATTGATTTCAATCTTTAATAACTAACACACAGCTCCTTAATAACACTCCATAATGTTATGAATCCCCAGGACTCTTCTCATCACTCTACTAAAATAAGTAGGACCACTAAGTACATAAATAAAAAGTCTTAAAAGACCAATAAACCACATAATTATACTCTTTTGTAACATGTAAACTATGTTAGAATACATTGTTTATCACTTTTAAAGAGTCTCCAGACGTCTGCCAACTTATGAGTTACCAGTATATTATACAGTGCCTCTCGCCTGAGCCTTGCCTTTCCACAGGGGCTTCCTCCTCTCTAATCCCAGCCTATACACTGCTGCATTCTGTGCCATTGCAAAAGGCGTTTCTGTGACCCTACTTGCCCGTTTTCCCTCTCGTTATTTTTCCTTCTTTGATTCTGAAAAGCAGTGAGAGCCATTCGTTCTGATTTGTATGCCCTCCTACTCTTTACATGTAGCGGTAGTTATCTACCTGTGTTGCCAATATCTGTATTATCTTTGGATTTTATATTTTTTCATAAAAAACACTAATGCACAAAATGCATTGTTGTAAAATACCAAATATTCCCTTTTTAACAGAAAAACATCAGTCATGCAGTTTCTTTAAATATTTTTTTAAAGGGATCTAATATTAGCCAAGTATAGTCTTCTACTTGAGTTTATGTGATGTTCTTCAATCGTTCTATGTAGAGTATTTCAAGCCAGGCTGTCAAACCCACTACCTAACTAAAAATGAATGTATGTCTTGGGTGAAGTGAAACCTCATTAATCTGATCTACTAGCAACACATCGATGGTGAGTTGATGGTGCTAACCAGTGTAGGATATATCCAGAATGAAGTTAAGATTATTTGGATGTTGTAAAAAGAAGGAATACCAACAAAATAAACATCTGCATAGCCAAAGGGCAAGACATTTTAAACTTTACTTAGATGATGGGAATTTATGAATCACTGACTTTTATTAATATTTGCAGAAGTAGACAATTAGTCATAATTCAGTGCTGATGCCAGAGCCCCTATTACACATAACAAGCACAATAAATGTCTGGGTGTTTGTAGTTATAGCACAAACATTTGCAGTAATAACTAGTGATAAGAACCAATAGTTGTAATTCTTCCATTACAAGAGCCAACATACTTTTTTCAATATATGGGTTTATTCTGTTATTTACTACAATAATTTAAGCTTAACCAGAGTATAAAATAATACCAATGGTAGGTACACAAATTATTTTATATATGATTCTGTTACTAAAACAATTTTCACCTTCTTCAACTTCCTGCTATAAGACATCCTATTACAGCTTGTCTAGCAAGACAGTCTGACCAGGGGCTTAGAATAAATCCCAATTTCTCTCCATCCCTGAGACTGCCACTAACATCTCCCTCCATATAACATCCCATTACCAGCAAAGGTCTATTATTCCATGTTCACACGGCCGCCCCGGCAATATCCCGGGTTTTTGGCTCAGTGTGAACGGGGTATAATATACATTTTGAGAATATATAGCTATTGCTGGGCACTTTGTATCATTTATTTCTACAAATACAACATCACAGCGAAAAAATCTTCCATTAGTACATTGAAATGCAACAGGAAGAATTGAGTTCACAGCCGTTATTTAAAACAAAATGGAAAGATCATTTGATTACGTAGTATTTGACCCTAGTGACGTATCCAATTTATTTTAAAAATGCTATAAACATTTATGTTGATAGACTCTCACTGTGGAAGGAAGTTTAGTTAAAAATGGTGATTAACAAAATAGCCTAAATTTCTCTCTGGTATTGGCTTTTTATGGCCCAGAGCAGAAGTTACAGAGGTCATATGGAAACATATTGAATGAGAGCAGGAAACATATTGTGGCCAAAACAGTGGAAAGCTGTGCAATCAAGATCTGTACGGGTCTCATCACTGCTAGAATTTTCCTAGAAAACAAATATGTAAAAAAGCTGAGGTATCCTGCCTGCAAAGAGGATCTTATCTTTGGGTAGAGATAATATAAAATGGACAGTAAACCTTTAAAGGCACAAATCCTATGTTATCAACTCTATAGCAAGTATCAACTCTATAGCAAGTATCCTCTCTATAGCAAGTATCAACTCTATAGCAAGTATCAACTCTATAGTAAGTGTAGCTCTGGATGTGGCCCCAAGTGCTATTGTCTTGCAGAAATAAGGCTTATATAGACGGAGGGCCGTATTCACAGATTTTCACATGGAGTTGCGTGTGTATTTTTAGGTTTAACTGCGCATGTGTAGTAACTTTTTACGTAAGTTACGTTGAATATACGCACGTATGTGCTTTAAGCATTGACATGTGAATGGCACTTGGGGACATATGTACGGATGGGCGCTGTAGAAATACGTACTTGAAAATTTACATGAAAGTGGGTGGGGGGAGGCATTTAAATGAACGCTTGAGGGCGCGGCTATAGTGAATCGCACGCACGGAAGACATATACGCACGTAAGCACACACTTAAAGGTCAGAGTGGTCTATGGAGGTGTAAGTCTACGATTGCATGGCCGGGAGAGGGCAGTGTATTGGGGGTTAGTGGGTGTCGCCTTGCTATGTGCGTGCGTATAATTGCGTACTTTAAAAAGATGGATCTGTGAATACGGCCCAGATTCTATATATGCATATATAAGACTAAACGTCTATAACCCGGTCATTATTACACTTATTTCAGGTCAGATTCCTTTTAAGGAACTGCCACTGCAAATGCATTTGAAAACATTTAAGGAACCAGGACTTAAGCAGTGGCATAACAACAGTTACAAGACCAGCAGCTGAGGAACTGAAGATCTAGTAGTTGTAATGTGGTTTACAAGGTACCCTCAAGTGCCAAACCCTGAAAACCTGCCACAAGTGTTGCCCCAGGATACTGATACTGTCCATGATTAACGCCACTCAGAATGCACAAGAAGGCATGCGCCGGGCAGATGTTTCCCAGCGTAACTACGGCAACGCCCGATCGTGAATTGGGTGTCCGTAGCACCAGCATAGTAACGCTGGAGGGGGCATCCCCAGCTTTACTACGCTGTAGTTAGTGTAGGCTTCAGCCGGCGTAAGCGAGGGTAAGCACGCTGGGGGCAGGGGGAGTGTCAGGGGGAGTCCACGATATAACGCTGAGCGTTAGTACGCTCAGCGCTACATCATAGCTTTGGATCAGGCCCAAAGTGAATAACCTAGTTTAGGATGAGGAAATGGTCCACTATTAAGGTAAGTGATGGAAAGGGAGTGGAGGACAGAATTGTTTCCTGGTAGAAATTTTGTTTGCTGCTGATTAAAAACCAATGATTTTATTAAATTAAATTGGTTTGCTGTCATCTAAATATTACACATTTATGTAAGCTAAAATATGGCCCTTTCTATCAAAACATGACTACTGGCTGAATTAATAGATAATAAAATTGTTGTGAAAAGTTCTATGTTGAATTATGGACAGACATAGCCAGATGAAAGAACCAATAAACAGTCACATATTTTGATCCATGCTGGGTTTTAGATTATTTTAACTTATTTTAACTTATAACCTTATACAAGTTCTCCTGCTTATGTAATAAAAAGAAATTATAAACGTTATCATAACTAACTCTGCCTTCAACCTCTCAAAACTGAAGGGTTAAAGTAATTTCAAAAGTATAATTTGTCCCTTTTTGTCTTTGCAGGATAAATGATAAGAACAACTGATGTCAAAACACCGTTTAACCACAGTGCTGAGCAATGATAGGCAGCTACTCAAAAGTGATCTGGTGAGCCATAAGTGGTGATTTCCTGACCTTCATTTCCAGGGCTGAGTATATGTTTATTTCACTCTTAAAATGACTATGGGCCCATGCATGCTCACATGCTTTATGAAGCACACAGATGCTAATATAAAATCACTTTTCACTGTACAAAGATAATGATTTTTGCATATTTTATTAATAGACAATAACTGAAAGACTTGCAAAGCTGACAATGGTCTTCAGATAGAAAAACTCCAGTTGACAGCATAGCCACTGTTTATGCTATAAAAAATTCAGTTGTTTTGGCTATTTTTAGATACATAAATAATTAGCTAAATGTTCAGACATATTTCAAAACAATGACTGGAATATTTTTAGATGTCTACATATAGGACAGACAGGTGCTTGCCAGTATTGTGTTGTAAGAATAGAGTTTCTACCTATGTTAAAAAATACCCAGCTGTGCTGGAAATCTTGCCATGGGCTGTAATGTCACTGCCCAGTGTAAAACTCCCTGACTGAAAGGATCCTAATATCAGTTACCCACCAATGCATGACACATGGGTTGGTGTATCTGAGCTTTTGGAAGGCAGGATACAACATCTTGGGGCTGAGGTGGAATGGGGGATGGGGATGGAACTGATTACATGTTGCTGATACGTAACTGCCAGCTAACATATAGAAAATATGAACAGGGCTCAAAACATGTGACATGTACCAAAACCTTTACATATACATTTGTATACAATCATGTGTCATCCCTACTTATTAAATTACATATTTCATTGATTTTGAAGTCAAGTTAAAGAAAACACAGTAACACAACCTCCACAGGTTACAGATGTAATCATGATATGTTCATTTTCACATTTAATGCACTATTCAGTGTAAATAGTTTAATTTAATTAGTTGCAAACAATCAAACTGAGAATGTGTCATACAGTGTGTACATTTCCAATGATCTGGTAGAAGAAATGGTCTTTCTTAATACCTGTATCTGTAAATGATGTGAGGGAATGTAATCACACAGAATATTACAAAGAATTGTTTGTAAATCAAAACTATAAATCTTTGTGATGTAATTGAAATAAATGTTAATTACTACTTTAAACTGTACATAGTAATTAGAATTGTATAAAACAAAATGTACTTTACTGCAGCACAATAACATTTTGTTCTCATAATCCAGGATTATTTATCTAAATTTTATCTCACATATAAATTGTGTGAAATAATTAACAGCATTTAAAATGCAAATGTTAAGTGATTGACATGATAAGAGGATTTGACTATATACTTAAAAATCACAAGTTTTACAGTGCATTGGCAATCCACTAAACTCTTCAAGTGTGAAAACTGATTATTTTCCATATTATGTCAAATAAAAATTCTGTTGCTTTCTTTGGAGATTTCTCGGTGTCATTTACCAGTATATCTATGTTTTACAATTCTGGTTCCATAAATGTATTTGGGGAATTGGGTAACCAATTGCAGCATTCACGAACAATAATATACAGAGGTGTCTAAAGGAATCCCCATCGTATTATGAAAATCTTTAGTGGTAAGTGATAAACTTAGTATTTAAGACTTCTGAGGTGAAACGGTAATGAAAATAAAGAATTGGATTATAATAGGCAAATGCAATCTCTGGCACTCCAGGGCACTTTGGTTGAAACTAAAAGTCCTATCATTTGCAAATATCAGCTTAAATCATCTATGCTTCTGGAGCATGCTGGGACTTGTAGTATTACAACACCTGGGGCCAGATTTACTAAGCTGCAGGAAAGGAAAATTGGAGGTGTTGCCCACAGCCACCAATCAGATTCTAGTTCTCACTTTCCTATTACATACTAGAAAATGTCAGCTAGAATCTGCTAAGTCTCCACTTTTCCGTTCACGCAGATTGGTAAATCTGGCCTCTGGTGTGCTGCAGGCTGTCTATTTTTGGGCTTTAATTTCATTTATATATATCTTTGGTGTTAACCAGGATCATTTATATAAAAATAAAGGTTACAATATAGGTACAGTCCTATCAATTGAACAAAGAAGTTAAAGACCCAATCAAGACACAGTAACGACATGACTAAAAACTGTAATGATGTTTCAAATAGCAGTATTTATTTTAGGAGTAACATGTAGAGTTTGTAATTAAATAGATGGTGGATTGAAATGATATCTTAAAATCTGAAAGTTATAGCGTAAAAGACAGACAAATGAGGCCATTTAAGAATGATTTAACAATAGTTAAAAGCCACTGCACAGCACATATCTCTGTGCGCCCAAACCCAACCCCAGTTGCTGAAACTTCTACCGATGGTAAAACTTGTAGATGAAATTAATTATAACTGTAAATAAACGTCATACCAATAACTTTGGGGGCAAAAAAGTTACAGAAAAGGCAACAGGTAGCCATCGGTCTATGTTTAGCTCCAGTCTTTTCTACTGAATTTGTTGGGTATAGCGTATGGCATGAGTAAATATAAATTTATGGTGTTTTTCCTTTTGTGCATATAATGAAGAAAATACTTTAAATAAAAATGATTTTCACTATATTATAAAAAGGAAACCATAAAAAAATTGTCATTAGTCTACAGTGCTTTAAAAAGTGAATTCAATAGAATGTAAATGTGTTATTATATTAAGTATTGATAGACATTAAACATCATTGTATTTGTATTTTGGTCAAATGTACATATGTATTGAAACTGTGTGCTGTGAACATGAAATAGAACCATTTCTCACATATACCGACATACTATATCTCATGATACTTGTTTGCATGAGTCACAGAGGCCCAGATGTGGAATGCCGTGAGATCAATTATAGCAATGTAAATATTTGACACTTTCAGCCTTTAAAAAGCCTGAAACACTGCAAGAGCGAATATAGAGCTACACAACAAACTTCCGCTCTGTGTTGCCCATGAATGTATCGTTTAACCCCCTCACTGCCTAGGGAGCCTGCAAGTCATTACGTTTTAGGGCTATAGAGGAGCAAAGTTGGCTTACTGCTTCTTGCATCCCTTGATAAAGATTTATGTTTTACAGGGATTTAATCAAAAAATATATACAGATGATATCCTCTTGGGAAATGAGGTGCTTTCTGAAGCCAACAAAACTTCAGATCTAATAGGGGCTACTTCAGTGGTTCTAACAAAGTAGGATAATAACCTGTCTAAATTTTGATACATTGTATATTGGAGACGTGGAATGTGTATGCCTTAATTCTGACTCAAGAATGCAACGTCTTGATCTGTTTCATATGTTACTCATACATCATGTGGTGTAAGATCTATAGCCCTAGACTTGATCAAATGGTGACTTTCATATAGACAGTCTTTAACATCTGTGGCTAAAGATTTTAGGTTTTTTTAGAATATGCTTAATGGACTAAAATATTTTTTATACCCTTGTCTGTTATTGATAAACATATTTCCTGCACTGAAATATTAAACTATTAAATGTAATAATAAACAAATAAATGTTATAATATGGACAGATATGTGACAGGTGCTGATATGCTTCTAGTTGTTGTGTTTTGGAGTTTTATAGTTTAAGAAATCCTGACATTATCAGATGTTTAAGACATGTTGTTGCTTAGAGTGGTGCATAATACAAGTACTGCAGATTTGGAGATTAAAACTTTGCAATATTTGTTTTCTACCTTTGGAACACCAAAACCTTTATCAGTTATGAGTTGGGACCGGCACAGGCCAGAATCCCCCTGCAGCTTTCTGAGTTTTTCACTCTCTCTCTCGAGTCCAGGGGCCAGATTAACTAAGCTGCAGGAAAGGAAAAGTGGAGCTGTTGCCAATAGCAACCAATCAGATTCTAGCTCTCACTTTCTTACTACATACTAGAAAATGTCATCTTGAATCTAATTGGTTGCTATTTGTAACATCTCCACTTTTCCATTCCCTTAGCTTAGTAAATCTGGCCCCATGAGACTGTACTAATCCTAGAGTATCCAGGATATACCATGACAGCTATGGAACAGGAATGGAATAGGGTCTAATCAACAAGTTGTATCCTATATAGTAGACATCTCCTACTTGTTCTTGAGTATCTTTTTGACTGGTCAATCTGAAAGTTGAGTACAGAAATTTGAGCAGGAGGATGAGTGAGTTGATGTAATGGGATGCAGTGCAATCATGTTACTTATAGAAGATGACTGCATGTGACAGGGTTGATTTTATGATTGGAGGAAGCGAATGGAGGAAAGCTGGAAGTCATTTCCAGATATAGCTATTTTCACATGTTGAATATTTGTTTTATTGGATTAGCTGTCAGTTTAAATATCTTTTTGAATTTCCCCCTTCTATGTTAATGTGTTGATTCTGCCAGGCAGAAATGAGTGGAAACACTTTGCAATTATAGCCCAAGCATTCATCCGAGTGCCAGTCTCAACACTACATCTTAGAACAGCACTTGAGCTGTCACATCTAAAGCTGCCTTACTAAAAGCAAGAATATTCCTTCTAGTAGCATCATGACACAAATCTAGAAAGTAAACTATAAGTATAGACCATAACTATAGATCGAACAGTATCAAAATCAGAGCCGTAACTATAAATTTTAGCGCCAGGGGCAATAAGGAAAAATGGCATCCCAAACCTTGCATTAATAACCAGTTTAACCTTAAAAATTAACTTACTGGCACCTCACTTTGCAAAAGTATCTTACTATTATTGTCACATTTAAACACTTTCTATAATGTGAATCCATAGCAAACTACTTATAGGTGCATATATCAAGTTATAATCACTTTTGCAGTAGTAGCATTTGTTGACATTACTGTTGTTCTTCCTGTATTTATAAGTGTAAGCCCTTAGGTTGTTACATGCTATTTGTTAATAATAAATAAAAACAAGGCCAATCATGCATGAAATGGATGGAAATTGTAGTTGTTCTTTCACAATGTTGCATTTATTATTCCATATTGAAGGGAATAAATGAGGAAAGTGCATGAAACTGCTGGCAATAGTAGTTGGTTGTTCTTTATTATGCATTAGTCCATATTAAAGTGAATACATTATTTTACTATATGATTTATTTGAGTTGGCAACAGAAACGATTTTAAAAATTATTATTTGGTGTGTTGCATATATGTTTTTACAGTCTTACCTCATATAGGAAGTTGGGGAAATGTTCTTTGGTTTGGCCCACTGATAAGGATGCTGTGGAACTGATAAAAATTGATCACAGAAGTTCCCTTTCCTGATGTGATGGAATCCAGAATATTCTTCTGGTGACAAGTCAGCAGCTGGTGACAATGTTCCATGATCATCGCAAATGGGTTCTGTTTTAAGAGACATGGTTGAGGTGTGATCTATTGCTGTTTTTCTGGACTTAATTGGAATGCCATCATTCATATCTATGGGGTCAGTGCTAAGAGCATTAATGGCTGCCACTATAGCGGAGCTTGTATACTGGTGAGTATTTCCCAACCAGTTTTCATCGGTGACACTAACCCTGGGGGAATTGTGAGGAGATGGAGTTGGGGAGTGGTGTGGTGAGTAAGATGTCTGTCGACCATTAAGGTTGTACTTTCTTTTGTTGCATGGAGATGTTGGGCGTGAGTTTTGGGCAGTGAGCCAATTTTCCTCTGAATGACTTGTCCTGGGGGATGTAGATGGGGAATGCCTGGGTGAGTTCAGCAAAGTACAGGCTACCATACTTCTCTGATAGCCTTCTTCTGGATCAGTGGTTTTTGGAGATACACATGGTGACTGCCATGGAGAAGTCTGAGGGGAAGTATATGGATAAGAGTAATTTGATTCAAAAGAGGAAGCTTCAGAGTTACAGCTTCTGGAAGACAAACTGCTTGCTGGACTCAAGCATGATGGGTCTCGGTAAGTCTCAACATTTGGCAAGTTCAGGGTTGCAGTAGAATGTGTTCGTTTAGCATTAGACATTGATTCTTCCACATCTCCTTCATGAAAAAACTGATTGTTGCCACTGTGCATCCCCAAGCATGAAGTTATTTCAATTCTAGGGCTCTCTAGTGGAGCACCATTAGGCCTTATATTTGGAGCTAAGTAGTATCCAGAGGCTTCACTCTCAAGATTCCCTCCATATCCAGATGAATGGCTTGCAGATGGAATAATGGGAATGACTGGGTTTAATGACTGAAGACCATGGCATGGATTTGATAATGAAGAATTCATCACACCCAGTGACAGACTGGCACTTAAATTGGAAGATGCATAGTTATAGTTTTCTGAAAAAAAAGTGATGACAGATGTTGAAATTAGTTAAACAGAAAACAAAAGACATGTATGTATTTGAACTAGAGTTAAACAGAATCAGGATAATTGAGATAATAAATAAAAAATAATAATTCAATGAAAATGTTTTTTGTGAAGTTTTTGTGTTTACTGGAATTGTAACAGAATACCATTTTTGAAATGCAATGCAACTTAATGATAATTAACTTCTTTAATTTAATTAGTGTTGACAATATTACCGGTGGCCTCAGCCTTTTGAAATCAATTAAGGGGGACACGGTTGTCACATGGTCAGTCACATTTTGGCAGTGATACAGCTGCCAACTGAATTGTGGGTGTGTCATTGCATTGTATCATCGGCAAATAGAAAATTGCTTTTGGAAACGGGTACCTACTTCAACCCATTCCCAATAGCGACAGGCTTTATTGGCTGTGGCGGTCTGAGGTTAAAATTGGGCCTCAAAAGAGAGGGTTAGGATGTATTTATTTATTTTTATATTTGTCCAATAAGACGGTCATCATTGATATCTATATTCATACCTATGCTCCAGGATTATTTGAGTTATAGTATCTCCAAGTTCTGAGGTTTACCCATCATTGACATCTGTTTGTATACATCGTACATTAATTTAGTCTTTTAGACAGAGCACATTTCTCCCCCTCCCCCCCTCACCAAAGTGTATTGTTTGTTGTATAGTTTTTGGGGGTTGGTGAACCCTCCTAGTTAAGGGTGAGCTGCTGCTATGTGAGCACTGAGACCAACTTCACATACTCCGTTATGCTTGGGTTTAAGGGGAAGGTTAGGGTTATGCTGCATGACATGGATAGTTAGGGCTCAAAGAAGGGCAAAATTAGGGCAGACTCAAGAAGTGGAAGGTTAGGGTTAGGGCTGAAGGGGAAGGCTAGGGTTAGGTATAGGCTTAGGAAACGATCCTGTCAGCGGGAGAAAACTTTGCGACTTCATAGTCACGGCACTGCTACTCTCGAGCATGGAGACTGCCGGACATTCAACTGCCTCAAGATCTGTCAGAAAACAGACTATAGTACCGGCAAACCACACGCTCAAATAGGTATAAAGTTTATGACTTAAGAGAAGCATAATTAAAGAGAACTTTGAAAAATCCTTTTATTCTTTCTTGTCTTGAAACGTTAGAACCAAACATGAATTGAACATACATTGAGCCAGATTTACTAAGCTGCGAGTTTGGAAAAATGGAGATATTGCCCATAGCAACCAATCAGATTTTAGCTGACATTCTCTAATATGTAAAAAGAAAGTGAGAGCTAGAATCTGACAGGTTGCTATAGGCAACATCTCCACTTTTACAAACTCGCAGCTTAGTAAATCTGGCCCATTAAGTCCATATAATGCAATATCATTACAAATAACTTACATTTTAAAGTTTACAGTTTAAAATTCACACATGCACACATTAGCTTCCAAAATCCAAAGAAAACTTCTATTTTGTTATTGGGATGTAAAAGACAGTTTGTTACCAACAGGAAACCATGCAAATATAGAGGCATCATAGAAATGATACACTGTGCCATCCATTTATGATTAATTTGAGTGTACATTTCACCAGAAGATAACCCAAATTACTAAAAGCAGTGCCATTTGTAGTGAGTAAACACATGATGCATTATGTTAGACTTTTCTGGCAGTCATCTGTGCAGCACAGGCAAATATCTGTAGTGTGTACAGAACCACAATTATATGTCACAAATATATGACACAGCGTGACATAATTAATACATTAGACTAAGGCCTGTCATAATGATGGGAAAAAATATTCCCCATTAATTTCCCTTTCAGTATTCCCCAGCATGTCTCCAGCTCCCAGTGTTCCACAGCATGTCTCTCCAGCTCCCTATATCACCCATCATGTGTCTCCAGCCCCCAAGTGCTCCCCATCATGTGTCTCCAGCTCCCAGTATCCCCCATCATGTGTTTTCAGCTCACAGTATAACTCATCATGTGTCTCCAGCCCCCCAGTATTCCCATTATGTCTCCCCAATATACCCATAATGTCTCTCTAGCCCCCCCAGTATCCCCATCATGTTATTCCTGCCCTCCCAGTATCCCCATCGTGTCTCCAGTATCCCCATCATGTGTCTCCAGCCCCCCAGAATCCCCATTGTGTCTCCCCAATATACCCATAATGTCTCTCTAGCCCCCCCAGTATCCCCCTCATCATGGTCCTTCAGCCCCCCTCAATATCACCTATTATGTGCCTCCAGCCACCCTCAGTATTCCACATCATGTGCCTCCAGCCCCCCTCAGTCTCTCCCATCATGTTTCTCCAGCTCCCCTCAGTATTCCCCATTATGTGTCTACAGCCCTCCCCCTAAGTATTCCCCATTAGGTGCCTCCAGCCCCGATCAGTATCCCCCATCATGTTTCTCCAGCCACCCTCAGTATCCCTCATTATGTTTTTCCAGCCATCTCAGTATTCCCCATCTTATGCCTCCAGCCTCCCTCTGTATCCCCCATCATGTTTCTCCAGCCGCCCTTAGTATCTCCCATCATGTTTCTTCAGCCCCCCTCAGTATCTCCCATCATATTTTTCCAGCCCCCCTCAGTATTCCCCAGCATGTCAGCCCCCCTCAGTATTCCCCAGCATATTTTGTCAGACCCGTCAGTATTCCCCAGCATATTTTGTCAGCACTCCTCAGTATTCCCCAGCATATTTTGTTAGCCCCCCTCAGTATTCCCAGTACTCCCAGGATTTACGGAGTCTCCCAAAATCGTGGGGCCCGGGAAAAAATATGCACCCCCCCCAATGGAGATATATATATATATATCTGGTATCTGTTTGGCACATCCTGATGAAAGTGGTGTTATGCCACTGAAACGTTGACCTAATGTGCAGTGTGAATTAAAGTCTCTTCGTTGGAAGTCTCCTGAGTGCCGCTTTTCTGTTTAAACTTACCTACGTTTTCCAGCTGGTCACCGGAGCATGAAAATGGATATTGAGAGTGCCGTTCTCCCTCTGCTATATATATATATATATATATATATACTAAATTCCTCAGTCAAAAATATTCCCAATGGAGAGGAGCTTATCCGGAATACTCAATTTATTAGGGAAGAACACAGCCTCTCAGAGATAAATCTGTGACAGCTGACAGGATTTTTGGCGGGTTAGACCAGCAGTAGGAAAAAAACGCCAAGGAGAATGTCTTCAGGGGGGGGGGGGGGGGAAAAAAAAACCCCCCAAAAAAACACTCTAAATTCAAAGGCCAAGAGGGGCAGATAATGGAAGATGACTCCCTGCAGATTGTAAATTTGTCTGATAAACAACTTTCTGACTTTCACATTTCTGTACTTAGACTTTCTCTCCAACGGCTCCCAT
>WWET01001507.1:54542-70786 GCA_011038615.1 Limnodynastes dumerilii | reverse complement strand
AGAAGTGCTCAACAGCACAATGCTAACTGTCCCTGCAGTTTCAGTGGGCGAGGGATTAGTTGCCATGGGGTGACCTCCCCTGTGGATAAACTGCAGTTGTTGCCCCTCCACCTCATTAGCAGCCAGTGTTTGCCATGGTGGAGAAAACAGAGGAAGCACTACATGACTTTGGCAGGTATATAAATATATATCTCTCTATCTTAATCTAAATGATGTACTTGTTTTAGAGGTGGATGGACCCTCAAAGAAAACTTGTTGAACGCCACTGTTATCCCCAATATTGTTATAAGCCTTTTATACTATTTTTTATTTCCCCCAGAATACACTTGCATATTACTTGTGTTTTAAGCATTCTACAGACAGTTTTCCTTTAAATAATTCCAACTATACTTGTTATGTATTTTTATATGTATCAAATAAACAGTATGGGTAAGTACTTAATATACAATAAGGTGGCAAAATACAACCAAACTGTGTTGCTTGCAAATAGAAAATAATATATACATATTTACACAAAATGCTAGTGGTTTTTTATGGAACATAAAGAACTTTATTAACCTTTAAAGAACTTCACTGACTTAAAAAAACTAAATCTTGATAACATTTAAACTACAAATTTCCAATATTAAGGCATAAGAAATGATGAAGTATGCCCTGTCTGAAACCAGTGAAAAAGATGCATCTTCTATTCTTAACCGCTATATAAAGAAAGATATAATACATGAAACTATCAGTACACTGATTTTTCTGACCCCTGAGATGTAAAGGTTAGTAGCAAGTACATTGTTTTCGGTTTGCATCATCATCCTTGTTTTTTTTTTAACTTTAAACCATTACATTTACACAAACCATCACAGAAAGTTTTTAGGTCATTTCACAACAGTGACATCACATTTCTCGAAGTATGCGTAATGACGGACTGAATCCAGAGTTAAGTCCATTAGGCCACTTACGCACGCAAGATGTTATGCTAGTGTTACGATAGTAACAGCAGCGTAGCAAGTATCGTGCTTTGTTCCATACAAGCCCATTTCCTAGGAAATGGGCAGTGCTTCCCCTTCACCCGCTAAAGTGGGCGAGGGGAAGCATGCTAATTACACAGTGTGGGAGGGGGCTTCCACACATTTATTTATTATTTATTAACAGGTTTTTATATAGCGCCATCAGATTACGTAGCGCTTTACAATTTTAACAATCATTATAACAGGACCGGGTGGTAACAGACAGACTGGGTGGGTAAGAGGGCCCTGCCACACGCTTACACTCTATAGGATATTAGGGATTGATACTAGGAAAGTGCTATATATCACACAATTCCGTGCATTTATTATAACGCTCATTGTGAGCGTTATTGTTCAGTGCAAGGCTCACTGCACCTCGCAGCGAGTCTTGCACCTCTTTCCGCCAAATTTAATATATCTCACCTGTCCGGCGAGGTCCCACGATGATCTGCGGGACTTTCGCCGGGATCGAGTGAAGAATTAGTTCCCTCCTCAGTTGTTTCCTCATGATTAGACTGAAGGTTTTTTTTAATAATGCCTCCAATTCTTTTTTAGTCATATTTTTCATTTTATTTTACTTTTTTATATTGTAAACCATTTAAAACTATCCAAATGTTTTAATAAATGGCCTTTTGGTGTGGATGGATTAAAAATTAGGTTTCTTTTTATATCTTTCAGATTTGTCAGTAGATTCACATGAGGATAGCCAATATATTTGGTACAAGTCCTGACTCTCTGAAATTCATTTGCTAAATAAAGGAAATACTTTATATTTAGTTTTGCTATGATCCTTTGTTTAACTTATCTTCATGTGAGTTCCTTGGATGCTAGCAGGAGAACCAAGGGACTGCTGTATGTGAGTCCAAGGGGTGAGAGACTACCTATGGGACACAGTGCAGAGAAGCTATGTGTAACTCAGAGGTGGAAATTAAGCTGCTATGGGTACCCAGGTCCTACACCAGGGCGCAAAGTTTAACTGGGGCCTGCTATTTACTACAGCCTCTGATGGTGAGGTTAGTCTTGGCTGCACAACCCCAGCAGGTCGTGACCCCTGGTACTGAG
Organism: Limnodynastes dumerilii; assembly: GCA_011038615.1. Taxonomy (NCBI): domain Eukaryota; kingdom Metazoa; phylum Chordata; class Amphibia; order Anura; family Limnodynastidae; genus Limnodynastes; species Limnodynastes dumerilii. Next base: position 68,723 of record WWET01001507.1, on the reverse strand, counting down.
CAAGCCACTACGGGGAGCAGGAACTTACCCTCACGGATCACAAACAGAAAGGTCAAGGACCACAGGTAAGTAAGGAGAATAACCAAGTATACAGGATATTTGCGTATCCAGGTGGGTAGCTTTTATTCACAGATGGAAATATTATTAGTTCAATTTTAGATAGATTAAGTTTAAGATGATGGGAGGACATCCAAGAAAAAATGGCAGAGAGGCAATCAGAGACACGGGCCAACACAGTAAGTGAGAGATCAGGGGTGGATAAGTAGCTTTGTGTATCATCTGCATAGAGATGATACTGAAATCCAAATGACTTTATTAGCTCTCCAAGGGAATTGTATAAATAGAGAACAGCAATGGACCCAACACTGAGCCTTGTGGTACTCCAACAGATAGAGGAAGAGCAGGGGATGAGGATCCAGAAAAGCAACAACTGAAAGAACGATTAGATAAGTAGGATGTGAACCAGGAAAGAGCTGTGTCCCGAATACCCAGCGACTGGAACATTTGTATGAGAAGAGAGTGGTCAACAGTATCAAAAGCAGCAGAAAGATCCAGTAGTATTAGGAGAGAGTAGTGTCCTTTAGATTTCGCAGTGATTAAGTCATTGACCACCTTGGTCAGTGCAGTTTCTGTGGAGTGCTGGGAACGAAAGCCTGACTGAAGAGGATCCAGAAGATTGTGTGAGGAGAGGAAGATAGAAAGGCTAGTGTAAGCAAGTCTTTTTTAAGAAGTTTTGCAGGGCAAGGAAGTTGGGAAAATTTGATAATTTGAGGGAGAATTGGGGTCAGAGTTTTGTTTTTTAGAATTGGGGTAATCAGTGCATGCTTGAATAAAGAGGGGAAGATACCAGTAGAGAGAGAGATTGCAGATTGTGGTTAGGATAGGAATAAGCACAGAAGATAGACATTGACTGACCTGTGAGGGTACAGGATCAAGAGGACAGGTAACAGAGAGGGAAGAGCAGAAAAGAGCAGATAATTCTTCTTCATTTGTGGGTTGGATCAGTTGTCGTACGAACCGCTGATCTGCATGATTTACTTAGGGCAAGCTTATGGCAGCATAAGCCATAAAACCCGGACGAGAGAGGGGAATGACAGGGGGCGTTCACTCCCCTTTTTTGTTGGACGGACAGATCCTAGCATGTATGGAAAAAGTAAGTAAGTAAGTAAAGTAAGTTTACATTTAGGGAACCCCAGTGAGTAGCACTTGTGCCTCACAGTGATGAGGTCATGAGTACAATTCCCAGACTAGGCCTTAGCTGTGTGTTGTTTGTATGTTTTCCCCGTGTCTGTATGGGTTTCCTCCGTGTGGTGCTCATGTGTCCTCCCACATGCCAAAAACATACTAGTAGGGTTATTGGTTGCTAACTAAATTAACCATAGTCTGTGTATGTGTATGTGTTAGGGACCTTGTAGCTTCATTAGGAGCAGGGACTGATGTAAATGTCTAATGGTCTCTGTAAAGCGCTGCGGACAATTTTTGACACTATTTAAATAAGTATTAATAATAATAACATTTTACTGGAGCGCCTGCTGTATTCAGGGTGCACAAATGAAAGGTATGCTTGTGTGTAGAAAAACTGAATCACTGTAACCAAGAACAGTAATGTATCCATGGAGAAGTTGAGCTCCACATCAACGCATCCAATGGGGCCTTGGAAAATGTCTGAGGCTCAAAATAAACTCACTGAAATATAGTAGAGAAAAAAAACAATGTTTCCACATGAAAAATGTACGTGGCTACAAAGTTTAACTATATATTTAGAGAATTGTATCCTCCAGTAACAACTAAACAATACATATATTAAAATTTTCTGAAAGGCCATGTGCGAAAGACAGACCCAAGCAATGCAGAAAGAGTGAAGTGAAACTTAATTTGTTCCATAATGTAAAAATGTACAGTAATATACACTGAGCCCCGAGCAGCCACCTCAGGAGCAGGGTGAGGGCGCTGTCAGTGTGAGGCAGTGAGCAGCTGCAGGTTATCCCGGGGCTCAGCACAGGCTACATACAGGTGATGGGAAGGAAGAAGAACATTGCTTCAGGAACCAGAGTAAACACTCTAAGCTCAGCGTGAGAACCGTATTGGGATGGGAAGGTGACCTGCTGGGTGCCCCCTTTAAGTCACCTAGGGGCGTCCCCGTGTGATTGCAATTGGCCTTAAAAACGTCCCAGTCTGGTATATTATCCAACGTCACTGACAAATAAGTAATCAGCTAGCAGTGTCAGAACATTTTTAAGTTGAGGTACAAATACATACTTTTTGACACCTCTACAGTAAATCACCAAATACTGCCTTTATATTATGTGTCTCACAGTTCACATGATTATGCCATGCATTAATGTCCCTCTTACCAATCCAATCTGTTACCACCCAGTTTTGTTACAATGATTGTTAAAATTGTTAAAAAGCGCTAGGTAATCAGATGTAATCAAATTCATTCATTTCCACTGTACATGGTAATACCAGAAACGGAAGAGACCTAAGTTCCCATAGTGATGTCAAAAGTAATTCACCAATTCATATGACTTTGTCTCAAACCAGTGCCACTTCCCGCCCAAAAACAAAAAATGTCTGCATCCAGCCATTCACTTTTATCCCCTTGTATGTGCCCAGCCATCCACTTCTACCCCTTTTATGTGTGTCCAACCTTCAATTCTGCCCCTTCTGTGTCCAGCCTCAATTTTTCCCCCTTACCCAGCCTCCATTTGTGCCCCTATTGTGTCCAGCCTCCATTTGTGCCCCTATTGTGTCCAGCCTCCATTTATGCCCCTTCTGTGTATCCTGTCTTTATTTGTTCCCCTTCTGGGTCTAGCCTCCATTTGTTCCCCATATGTGCTCAGCCTCAGTTTGCACCCCTTCTGTGTCCAGCCTCCACTTATACCCCTTCTAGGTCCAGCCTCCATTTGTGCCCCATCTGTGTGTCATTCCTCTATTTGTTCCCCTTCTTTGTGCATCATGCGGCCGGCTTCTGTGTGAGCCGCGTTCTGTGAAAGGGCAATCTGACCCAAAGGGGGGCTACCCTGCTGGGCACCCCTTTAAGTCACCTAGGTTCACGCCCCTTACTGCATGGCTAACCCGCCCCTAAAAACTGCCCTGCCCCAAACAATAATTTCTTCAAAACCTCCGAACAATGGTGCACCTTTCATAGTTATGTCAGCCACCCTATTGTCACACTTGAATTGAGCTAGTTCACAATTTATTTACAGTACCATTTCAATATGACAGCAGACCAGATACATGATACTGTTCTGTTTGCATTTCTAAAATCAAAAACGCTATGACAAACACAAATGCATTGCACCAGGTTTTTAGTTGAATGGTAGTGGGTAGAGTGACATTAGATACAATGGTCTCGATCGGGGGAGGGGAGGCACAAATATAAAATGTGCAAACAGAAGGAGATGAGAGGTGATGTTTTGTAACAAAACTCTAAATTAGAGTTTCCTGCTAATGCTGTTCGGTATTTGTGTGCAATAAGGATCAGCCCCAATATGTTTTATTATCACCACAGTGACAAGTATGACAATAAAAAGGCTGGTAAAAGCAAGAAATTAATGTCAGTCTGTATGAGATATAAAACTCTTCATAGTCTTTAACACTAACAATACTCATAGACAACACTGTATAAACCATGACCAACCATTTGTCAGCTCCCTACTTACAGAAGGCTAGTGGGTTAATAAACACAACAACGTCCTTGTTCTTCAAACAACTGTCAACTTTATATAATCACGCACATTTCCAAAAAAATAAACATTTAGAATGTGTGTTTCTGTACTTTACCAAATTGTAATAAGTCTATATAGCAATACAATCCTTAAAAATGATACAATTCAACAAAAGCATTTGGAGGTTCTAAGCATATATTTAAGTGAAAAAATACACTCTGTATACTTGTTTGCGTTGTAGGTAGACTGATTCAGAAGTATGCACAAATGCATACTCATTCATCCTCTGGCTGAAGAGAGTGTTGGTGTTACATTGTCCCATTCTCTGAGTAGCAGCTAATGTAAGAGGTATTACATGAGAGTACATGCATTCCTTTATAACATATAATAACTAGTACTACAATAATAATACCTAGCTGACCATGTGTTGCATAAATAAGTTCACTTAGACTTTTATTTTTTTTCACTGTATATTAGAACGCTTTGAACAACAATCGAGAAAGGGATTATAAGAAAGAGAATATAATAGAACATTATACTTGGATAACCATAATAAAAACTAAGCTGAACTATATATTCTCTCTTCATATTGCAGTCTGGATTTTCTAATACTGTTTTGCTTTTCATTCCTGTAACATCATATGGATTATTTTTTTATAACATATATCAGTGTGACATTACAGACACATACAAACTGGCAACTCTATAGTAATTTGGTCCTTTAATCCATATATAACAAAGGGATGGAGGATGCAATTTAGAAGCCCAGTAAAGACTATAATTAGAGTTCAGCTCTGTGCAAATGCATTTTAAGTCTTGTACGCCAGGAGTTCCTTCCATTCAGTACATGCGGTACTCAGCTTGCCAGGGGTGTTAATGGCAGATGGCAGCATCCCACTGTGGAACAACTACTAAGCCACATGCCATTTGGTGAGTTAAATCAACATCAATTTATCAGCAACAGAATTGGAAGGATGAGTCAAATGCTGATTGTTAGATAAATGAGAAAGCAAATAATGATGGATATGTAGAAAAGAGTCAATTACAATTGCCCAAATGCTATGGTAAACATTCAAGTCTTTAGAAAAGAAGTTGTACACTTAATTATTTCCTGTGGCCTGAGGCTTGATAGTGAAATAATTTGATGGAAAACAATAAATTGTCTAAAAATGTTTGGGTTTCCCAAATTAAATGATCAATAAACAACCACATACTGTTTTGTTAAACTTCTGATTTGTAATGTTCAATTGTCCAATACAAAAGTTGTCCTCATATAGTAAGATTAGCAGTAGAAATTACTTGTCTTCGGGCTATAGAGCAGTAGTGTAACAGACAGAGCATGATTCTAGATCTCTCTATGGTCTCTATATAGCCATGGGGGATATTAACATTTAATTCCTCTAAATAAAAAGAATAATACTGGTCAGGTAGGCTGTTATATGCAACTATATGCAACTAATCATCATAGTCTGTATGGCCTGAAAATGACTCTGGAGTTGTAGGCCATGTACCTAAAAGCAATTTTTAGATTAAAGCAGAGTGACTTGTCGGCCAGGGTCTTTTTCTAAACTATTCTCGATTATTTCTCTACAGGCCCCAATAATGCCATAAATGATCTAGATATTATCCCTGGTGTCAAAACAGACAGTTTTCTTTTAATGTAACTATAAATGAAACCAATGAAATATGAAGTGGCTGACAGAGCATGAGACATGTGTCAGATCTTTTTTTCGAAAGGCCATTGTGCGGCAGCTGAATGTAAACTGCTGGCAGTCTGCAATGCAGAAAGCAGTGGTGATGCTACTGCTGCAGTCACAGAGTCATCAGCCAAAAGGTAAGTGTTTTACCCTAACCCAACCCTTAACCCGTTCCTAACCCTCAGTTTCCTGCAGCCTAAACCTAACCTTCTCCTTCTTCAGCCCTAACCCTAACATTCCATGCTTCACAGCCTACTACTTACCCTCTATCGGTTCCAATTCCCAATATCAATTTTCTATTTTCAGTTCTTTTCAAACAATGACACAGCCGCCATTCAGCTGGTGGCAGTATAATGCTGGAAACCTAATCCCAGCGTGTCAGTGTGATTTCACTTTGCACATGCTTAGAAAGCAGAGGGCCAAAACCGCAACTTGAAACTATGACCCCTTGTAGATCGAGAATCAGAACAGGGAAGAGAGGGTGGCTTTTTACGTAGGCACAATACAATACAAGCATGTTCTCATGAATGCAGCTCAAGCAGACCAGAAAAAATATGGATTTCAACCTGTACATTTAGCTGTACACCTGCTACAGGGTACAGTGTGTGCGCACAGATTATGATAATGACTTGAAGTAAGCCAGGTACATTTTCTGCAGATTAACAAAGTAATGTTGTTAATTTAGCTTGACTGGTATGAAAAAAGTTCCTTTTAGGTTAGTTGAGTTTTGTTCAAATATATTTTTATCTTATTTTCCCATATGTGCACGACACACGAAAATCCATATATTACATTGTTCTGCAAAGAGCTCTTACAGTATATATTCTAAAAACCATTTGGACTGGGTCTAAGGGATTTCAGGGCAGGGCCGTAGCTAGGGGTGTGCGATAGGGGTGGCCACCCAGGGCACAAAGCTTGAGGGGGCACCAGTAAGTTAATATTTAAGGTTAAATTGGCTAGGAATTCAGGGTCAGGGGGCACCATTTTTCCTTTTTGCCCCTGGCACCAAAATTTCTAGTTACAGCTCTGGCCTAGGGTAATGTGTATTACGGTTGTACACCTAAATTTTCACAAAAATTAGCTATACAGTCTAGGAAACATTTATCAGAACTAGGCCTTTATGTAATCAAAGTACATGAATTAAAAACAAGGTTACGTTTTACTGTAAAGTAAGATTGTACACATCTATATACAATGCTTCCAAAATGATACTTACATTAGCCCTAGTCAATAATTCTGGCATATACAATAGTTAAAGATGAGATACAAAAATGTCCATCATATGTAAACACTGACTAACTCTCCCACACTGTATCACATCCAAGAGATTAACTAAATTAATAGGAAAAGTATGGGGATTTTATAACTTTTTATAAGTTAGACCTTAAAGGACAGTTAAAAATATAAAAGTCAGGAGAACTTTCTAAATTTCTATGGTTTACATAGCTTTGCTTTTTCCATCACATATTCCAGCATTAAAAATGAACTGATCAATTTTTTGACACGTGAAAGCAATTTTTGCTCTGGTTCTTTACCAAGAGGCTACTAGCAATAACATTTGAATGTTTGTTGTTGTTTTTTCTTTTATTCATGTGGTGAAAGACAGAGAAAAACTCTACCTTATATAAATAGACCATGGCATGAAGCATAAAGAAATAGGGAAACTTAAATAAGTAATAATTTAAAGTAAATACTAGATGTTAATATCGGAATAATACATACACACAAAATTTAAGATATTGTAATAAGGGAACAAGTCATTTGTCAAATAAAGCGGTCATTTTAAATTATAGATTAATCTCACTTTAAACTATAGTGTAACAAATAATTTTTTCAAACATCAATTAATAAAATAAATATATATTGACTTAAATTACATTGTATTTTAATTAACAGTTTTTTTGTTAATTTACTGTGTCTTAAAATGTATTTATAATAGTTGGAGGTATTATGGCATCTCCTAATAAATAATGTTAGGGTTAAGAGTCTGGGCTACTATCTATAAAAAAATAAATAAAAAAAAGTATGAAGAAATATTGCTATTGCTTGTTTGCTACTTGTTGGGATGCTGAAGTGTGTATTATAGGGGAACCATAATTCACATATAAGTATTCACTTTAAAATTGTGTGCACAGACCTTAAATATCACAGGGTTTTCTTTTTGGATCATCGTGAAAGTTTGTAAAGCAGAGGAGCCAAACCCTCCAGTGCCTCTATAATTGCCCCTACCTACCCCACACCCAGCACTATCCTGTACCACTCACTGCTCTGTGCCCGCTGCTGCACCGCTAGTTGGGCACTTTTTCCTATAACAGATAGTAGCACCGTGTCACACCAGCACTGGTACACATACTGTAACGTGAAGGATAAGGCAAGTTGTGGGTGTCCAGAGCAAGTGCAATACCCTACACAGATCACTAGCTGCCTCATCCACCAACCTCTGTCCTCGCCAAGGTCGGCACTCTTGTTATATTCGTACTCGAAGAGATAGTCGAAGTCCAGCTCCGGGTCCTCCCCTGGCGCGCTCATGTCTCCCGGCTGCTGAGGGGCGGTGGGTGCCGCTGCAGGAGGCTCGCAGTCGGTGTGAGCGGGCTCCTCCTCACCGGGGACCTGTTGCTGAGGCTGCCTCTGCTCCCTCCTCCTCCTCCCGCCTTCTGTCTGTGTAATGAGGTCCACTTCACAGCTCCTCCTGCGTGTAACTGGCAGAGGCAGCTCCCCTCTCCCTCCGTGCCCCTGTCACCCCGGTGCCTCTCTCACACCGTCAGTTCGCCAGCCCTTTCCCTTTTATCTTATCAGTCTCTTCAGCTGCTCTGTCTCACATACTTCAGATATGTCTGTCTCTCCAAGAGGCACAGTGTGTCACTGTGTTTATCCACACTTGGCACCCCTCCCTCTCCAGCTCTGATGCCACTCTCGCTCAGTACCATCTGCCTGTAGCTGTGGGACGGCTGAGTGTGTGTGGACACATAATCCTCGCTGGTACTGAGCTAGCTCTCAGCCTTACCTAGGTCTTTTTATGGCTCCCCTGCCCCCCACTCTCTCTCTCTCTCTCTCTGTTAGTATAAACACAGAGATCTGCAGCGCTTCTTCAGCTGGAATCCCTGACAGCCCATGGAGCACAAGGCATCCACTGAGCAAGCAGTATACCCCCTGCACACAGGCCTCATCACTGTGTCACCCCGGGGTCCCTGAACAACTGATCATTAGTTTACCTAAGCAGCCAAACGGCTCATATTACACTGCAAGTGGCTAAGTACCTGGATAGCACATTATTCTAGCAATGACTTTATTGTTGTTGGTTGTTGGTTATAGAGCATGAAACTGAGCTATAAAATTACCTATTATACTATACTACGAAATAATATGCTTTGGTTCCCAATAACTGAAAAAGTACAAAAAAGTACAACAAATTGATATATATAATAATAATAATAATAATTATTATTATTATTATATATAATTAGGGTAATATAGATGTTTAAATTGTGAACCTAACAAATGTTAAATGTTTATGTTTACTAGTAGCACCCACTAGTGCTAAGAAAATATTCACACAGCTACTTCTAGAGGAAGTCCCACATACTGATCACTCTTATGACCCAATATAACAATACTGAGCTAAAACACAAAGATAATAGATATTGTCATCGCCCAAATGGACCATCCACTGCCACTCCCTTGTCCTCAAGTGGGACCTATTAATCCCTGTATTTGTATTTGAAACTCCAAGGCATATCTTTTTTTTTACCTATATATGTTTTTACTAATTAAAACTGAACACTTTGTTACAAACTGCAATTTATACGCCTGAAACGTTGTTCTATTAGTCTCACTTCATGAAGACACCATCATTTCTGCAATGGAAGACAGACATTAACCTAACTATGTACAGTAACCTACTGCCATATATAGTTACCTGATGTGTGACTGGATTGTACATGTATATTGTTAGCTTACACATTGACAGCAGCGTCTCTAGCAATGCCTGTGTTTAACTTTTCTCCTATAATTGCTTGGAGAACTTATTATAGAACTAATCTCTATTACTGAGTATTTCTTCTAGTTTTAACACAGGCCTAATGTCCAGTAGCAGACTTGTGCCTTTCAGCCATTCACAATACCCCCAATACACTGTGCCATCGCTGGGTCTATTATCTATGAAGAAAATACTACTTTATGTATTATGATTTATGCATGGAGGTCCATGAGGTCTATTTATCATCCAGACTTTTGTTTCAGAGCATTTATGACCGTGGACGCAAAATGAACCTGCGTAAATTTGTGTTATGAATTATTTCACAATAAATTAACTGTTTTATTATAATAACTTCTATTCCCATTAACTTTTTTTCTTGGGCTAATTTAAGTTAAAAAACAACAACAACAATAAAAATAAACGTATAGTGTGTAAATGTAAACGGTGAATGTTATATTATGTGAGGGTGCCCAATAATAATTCACATTAGGTGCCTTACTACAATTTTTTAATAACATTTACATAAACAAAAAATACAGGCACTTGGATGAAAATACTAAGTTTTTTCTTTTTTTCATTTACAGTTTTGAAATGAATACATAACTCAGACCAAGTTCATTCTGACCGCTACCAACCACGTTACCATTTTTACAACGCCATGATAGATTGCAAAGATTCCAGATAGTTTAGCAGGTTTAAATGGATAAATCTTTATGGACTAAATCAGCCAAAAACGTGTTTATTAAATTTTACTCTAATAAGACTTTCCTTTTAATAAGGAATGAATGAATTCAGTAAAGTTTTCATGCCTGTAACTTTATTTTAAACGCCTAGGGTTTGAGAACACTGGAAAATATGCCACTACAAATGATATATATTCCATTTACAAATACTGACAGATATTTGGACTAACATTTACACAAAGCAGAGCAATACAAAGCTGAACAGAGTAACCCCAGGATATGTCCCATCATTTATTTTAACTGCTATTATATTTGGCCTCCCTGGCTTCCTGAAATTACACTGTACTAACTGTATACTATATTTTATTATGATTCCTAACCAAACCATATCTAAACAGCTTGAATGATATCAGCATATATTTTCAAAACAGCAACAGCAACACCTATTCATTATTCTTAACCCTGTAAAGCCCGGATATGTTGGCACAGTAATATACTTAGCCACAGGGATACAACTATTCATATACAGTAAGTTATACAACAAATAATGCTGGCTTTCATTCACCCTGACTGCTTGCCTGAACTCTATGTGTGTTTATTATGTGTGTTTTTATTAACAACGCAGCCACTATACAAACACTTGGCAAATCAATGACTGCGAAATCTAGATTTTAATACACAGCTACAAAGTGCTGTATTCATCAGCTGTTAAGAAGAAGAAGAAAAAGCCACAAATGAGGTTATTTGAAGTTTGCACATACATTTCCTGAAGTCCCAGCAACATAAAGTTTCAGAAAAATGGTTTATTGATGATAATTGGAAAAATAGCGTTGTCCTTAAAACGTCTTCATTACATGGAGGATACTATAAATCTCAGACTGTAACTTAAAAATCACAGATGTTTATCAAAATAATATGTCTCACGGATATAAATGAGCGATTGTACCAAGCTTTTGGTATTTGTTTCAAAAGTTTCTAAAATAATTGGAATTATGTTTTTTTTTATAGAAATGTAATAGTTTCGAATTAACTTTTAAAATCTACGTTTCTGTAATTTTTTCGATGATTTTATTATTTGTCTAGCAGTGATTTACGGCTTATCAATGGAAAAACTGGAGTAGATGTCATCCAACCACAATATAGGAGGCGCTGACAATAACCAGGATAAACCACCATTTACGAAAAAGTAGCCCATATAGATGTCACCATTATAAAGAGAAACTTATTAAACCATGCTGGTCTTATTGACTTTCTGAAAAGAAGAATCAATGGGTCACCTAAGCCATTACATTACTAGAAAACAATACTGATTTATAGACTGTAGTGCAATTCATGTAATAGTGATTGGCTGTATTGCGACTATTTAGGGATGCAATGGGCTGTAATATTTATACCCGATAGTAAAGGCCTGAATAAACTGTCAGGAAAATTATGAGTATGTATACAAATATTCAATGCATTTAATTTCCGATACATGCAAAGCGATCAACAGGTTTAGACATTGGCATTGTATATATGACTGTAAATGCCTTTAGTGATAAGCTTCAAATGACCACGATTCTCCAATCTATCTGAGATTTTACACACTGAAAGGATTCAGCAATGGTTTTAATTATGGGTGTGCCCTAATCGTGTTATTTCTGCTAGACCGATTAAGTCTACAGTAGGACTTTCAGTAACTAGGATGAGTTCACTGCAAGAAGAGCAATTAAGTGTAGTTTAGTAAATTTGATGGCAGAGGACATATCAGCTAATCACATGGGTCAGTGACCAGACACATGAGTACACACTGCTATGTGGACCATATTCCAACAGAAGACACTTACTGGATACAGAGATCCACACTACAACATGGGGGAACACCGGGAAACACCTGAACCCACTGCAGACTAGGCTCCCCATCCATTGTATAAGTCAGGATAGCTTATTACATTGATGTCCTGACTGATTGCCCTCAGCAAAACAGATCACTCTCCAGTCTGACGATCTGGTGCCCTGGAGAAGTCTGTGGCCTGGTGTACACCTGTTCACCACTCCGGGCTAATATCCCTAACTCATCACACAATGAGAATACAAAGCAAGTTCAATGTCTACAGACAACATCGTCTTCCTTCATGACGGGAGTCCTACTTCTCTCTTTCCAGATACATGATTTTGATATGTGTGTGTCTGTTCATCTGGTGTGATGTGGATCACAGATGAGGTAAGTATGTGTACCTAGTGAGAGCACACAATATAATGTAAGAGCAACCACAGTCACCAGTGCGGAGGATGTAGCAGTGATCAGAGGATGCACAATGCATTGCAACCTACAGAAAGAAGTCTGATACTTTAAAAAGTTCTCTTCACTGTAGGACAGGACTTGAATATCTCTCTTGTCTAGTCTGGTTGTAACCCATACATAACTGGAAAGTCCTTATATTAATGCATAAACATCAAACAATAAAAACAATTAAACAAATATTAGCGGTTAATGAACACATATGTATCTAGACATATTAGTTTATATTACTATCACATACCATGATGGGTATCACTACTAGATCGATGCATAATGATAATTGTATATACATATACTAATAAACGCATGACATTGACCCATCACAGTTATACACACATTACTGGAGTGGTGCATCTTATTAAGTAGCTATAGCGCCACGGATGAAGGTCATAAATGGTCATTTGCTACACAAATTGAATAAACATTAAAGTATACAGACATAACTATGACCGACAAATCCACACTTATCCTATACATTGATATCAATGAAAGGGAAGCAGACGGCGACAATGACTGCTGAATGTCATTCAGAGGGACATCCAGGCGTACATGACACACAGCGACTTTGGGAGAGATAAATGGCAGTTCTGCATAGTGAGTGGCGGTGATCGGTACAGACACTGAAGTACTTTCTACTTGCTCAATCCTCGTGGTGTGAGATATTTTTGGCAGTAGTGACATATTAAGGGAATCACATCCCTACAGATAAGTGTAACACACACATTTACATGTTGCATGCAATCACACAGTGACACACTGACAGATCCATAGGCCGGCACATGGGGCAGACACACTGTATACTGTACCTTCCTCCGCCGATTTCATGATGAATGGGAAAAAGGTCTGGAAGTCCACCGTGTCTCTAACGCAGCTTGGAAAAAGCGGACCGAGGGGAAGACTGCAAGGAGCGGCAGCTGCTACAGTAGTGCGTGGCATCCACTCGGTGATCCGATCAATGACTTGCTGTCTCTGCTTACCCCTAAGTGTTACCTTCCACCTGAGAGCTCTGTCACTTAAAGTAAAAAATAACTCTTCTCAAGTAATGTGCTATAGGTTTACAAGTGTGTAAAATGTCTCAGCACTATCCAGTTTATGCAACTTTTGTCTTAAATGATAATATGTAGTTTCTCTTCTAGGAAATGTGCAGAACTCAGTATAGTTCTGCAAACAGGTGACAGTAACTGCTCTATCATTGGTACTTGTATACAAATGTGTGTGCGTGTGTGTATATGCTAAATGTTATGTGTCTGTGTGTGTACTGAGAGGCATGCACTTATTACAAGCAGAGAATAAGTCAGGAGATCAGGGAGTTTGTGATTTCTTTTCCTCTCTGTAGCTGGTTGGTTAAGCTGGGAGTTAAGCAAAGTCTCCAAGTCTCTCTCTGACGCAGACCTACTATGTGCCTGCTGCTGCCTTTTTAAAGCTGGAAAACCCCCCCTACACACTGCACCTTCCTCTGTCCCTCCTTCCTCTCCCTCTTCTCTCTTGTGCACCTCCCCCAGCCCATAAGGCTATGACGTGCTGTTCCTCATATGCCTGCTGCTGTGAGTGCTGGGGGCTGTGACTTGTACTCACTCTGTGGGTTAAGGGAATTAGGCTGTCACAATTCAGGTTGTGGTTCCCCCTTGAGTCATGCTGAATGTTTAGGAGCTCTACCTCCTACAAGGGGTTGTCCTCAAACTAGTCTGGATTTAGTTCTTGACGTGTCCAGCAAGGGTTAATAGAACTGGCAAAGCCTTGAGTCAGGTCTACTGAAGTCTTCACACAGAAACACTTAATGTATCTAATAGCAATTGGTGGCAATATATTTTAATACCAATGATAGATACACACACATACATACATACATACATACACACACACACATATATAT
>WWET01001506.1:338556-361624 GCA_011038615.1 Limnodynastes dumerilii | reverse complement strand
TATATACATACATACACATATGCCTGGCACTCTAGCCATTACTCAGTAAGTAAATATGCATTTCTATCTTTAAAATAAAAACCAGAGAATTAGTTACAAAAAGCTGTCAACAGTTACCTTGAAAAAGAACAGGAGACTGTTTGAAACGCGTTGGTCAGGTCAGTGCAGGTGTACCCTCTGCCCAGTATTGCAGCCTCTCATTTCCTCACCCTCTCCCGAGAATTTCAGGTTAAGGGCCCTTTTACCTGTCCGGTGTATGAGGAGATTATTTTCATCTTTGGGGACAGGAGTAGGAGTGTAATTTGGAGACAGAAAAGGGTTTAAACCCCCCCTTCTGTGGGGGTGAAGGTCCCCAGAAAATACCAATAGGACCTACCACTCTGGAGTATTGCATAACTTTGATCATTTTTCAGTGAAGTTTTATATATATATTTTTTATGGAAATTTTTTATCTGTTGTAAGAAATAAAACATATTATGGAAGGATAACATTGGATCCGTATTTAAGAATAAAGACAAAAGAAATAAAAGGAGAAAAAAAAGACCTTTATTTATGTTCCATACCAAAGAGGTTCAAAGGTGAGTGTATACCACTGGTGGGGAGATACGCTGACTCACAGGTGTACACTACGGAGTGTTTTCTTTCCTTATATATACCAAGCTGGAAGCCACGGGACGTATATCAGGACAGGACTATCCAGGAGGACCTCACTCAGACGCTTGATTACAAGAGGAGGAATGTGTGAGTAGTGGTACTGTATACTGTCTGATTGAAATGCACTTTTGATATTGCACAAGGAGGGGCATATTTGTATTTTTCCCGAGGAGGACTGTCCTAGAAGGAAAGGAAAAGAAAAGACTAATTAGACACGCTATATATACAAGAGAGAGGAAATGTGAGTGAAATAACTTAGAATAAATACTTACCTTTTGTATGATTAACGGAGCTGCACGAGGATAGGTGTTTCTTTCTTCCTGAGGTATATCTCCTGGTGAGAGAGAGAAAAAGGAGAATCAGCAAAAGGAATAAAGAAAGACCCTCCCTTTATGCAATTGAGACAAGAGAAGTAAAGTGTGAGTAGAAGACGGAAGGGGAATATTTGGGTATTGTTGCTTGCAATATTGCACAAAGATCTTTTCCTTCCTTTGTCCCAAGGACTAGAATCAGTGGGAAGGAGAGGTGAATAAGAAGAGAGGTGAACGAAAAGACACAAACGTCAACAGGAGAGGAACGGAAGACACACAGACCACACACAACAGGAAACAACATAGAGAAAAGGACTGTGGACTTTGACAAAAAAACTGTAAGCGCGAATCCCTTTGATCCAGGATTTAGAGACAGACTGTATGTATTATTAGTTCAGTTTTCGATAGATTAAGTTTGAGATTTTGGGAGGACATCCAAGAAGAAATGGCAGAGAGGCAATCAGTGACACGGGCCAACACAGTAGGTGAGAGACAGGGGTGGATAGGTAGATTTGCATATCATCTGCATAGAGATGATACTGAAATCCAGATGACTTTATTAGCTCTCCAAGGGAAGTTGTATAAATAGAGAATAGCAATCAACACTGAGTAAATAGAGAATAGCAATGGACCCAACACTGAGTATTGCGGTACTACAACAGATAGAGGAAAAGCAGGGGATGTGGATCCAGAAAAGCGAACACTGAAAGAGCGATTAGATAAGTAGGATTAAGTATTGAACCACCTTGGTCAGTGCAGTTTCTGTGAGTGTCGGGAACGAAAGCCTGACTGAAGAGGATCCAGAAGATTATGTGAGGAGAGGAAGCTAGAAAGGCGAGTGTAAGCAAGTTTTTCAAGAAGCTTTGCAGGGCAAGGAAGTTGGAAAATAGGACAATAATTTTAGGGAGAATTGTGGTCAGAGTTTTATTTTTTCATAATTGGGGTAATCAGTGCATGCTTGAATAAAGAGTCGAAGATACCAGTCGAGAGACAGAGAGTGCAGATTGTAGTTAGGATAGGAATAAGCACAGGAGATAAACATCGACTGACCTGTGAAGGTACAGGATCAAGAGGACAGGTAGCAGAGTGGAAACAGCAGAAAAGAGCAGATATTTCTTCTTCATTTGTGGGTTGGAATGAGGACATGATGCGTGTGGATGAAAGGGACTGAGTAGTATGTTAGCTGATGATGAGTAGGAGGAGGAGGACGCCAATTCCAGTCTGATCTGGTCAATCTTGTCTTTAAAGTACAATGCACTGATGGTAGATGGTGGATTTTGCACAGGAGGGCTCAGTAGGGAGTTAAATGTGTGAAAAAATGCGTTTGGGGTTAGAGGCCTGAGTAGAAATGAGAGATTGAAAGTAGGATTGTTTGGCTTTGTCCAGAGCATTTCGATAAGTGTGATAAGTGTTGGTGTAAGTTAAAAAGTCATGGGAAGAACGGGATATCTGCCAGCGACGTTCTGCTTTGCGGGAGAGTCTTTTAAGATTTTGTGTGTCGTTAGTGTGCCATGGCTGACACCGATGTCGCCGTGGTGCAAAAGGGGTAGCAGGAGCAACTTGATAAAGCTGTCTGACCATGGACTGTACAGGCTGTGACAAGTTCATCTTAATAAATTAGGCTTTTTTTGCACCTTGATTATTCTTTTTGTTTTTTAATGATTGTATCTGATACGTGTTCATTAATTTAAGTGAGACCACCAAGTCTTAATGTTCTTTAAACTATTGCAAGTTGTGTATAATAGTTAATTCCTATACACATTACAGCGCTGTTTTAAGTTGTTTTGTTTTAGGAGAAAGCTGCTGACTATAGATGCAAGTATAGTCCCAATACAGAAATATATATATTTTTTGGTCAGATGTAATGCTTGAAATTTTGAGAAAAAAAGTTAAGGTTCAGAGCAATATAATGTCAGTGTGCAAGGTGCATCTATTACTTCAGGTTAGTAAGTATGGCTACATAGCTATGTTCAAGTGACTGCTTAATTTTATGTAGAGCAGTAACTGACACTTCTCTCCAGGGAACAATAGAGGTCAGTACAACACCTTCATTATTATCAGTCTTGTTTCATTTCTGTTCTAGATCAACTTACATGGAAACCAATAGCATCATATAACCAGTGTGTATCAGTTATGTTTTATATAGTAAGCAGGTTACAATGAAATCTAACCCAGAGAAGTGGAGGATATACGGATATATATGTATAAATAAAAGGAGAGAGAGGGGGCAGTATTTTTTATTCCAATAAAAATGTTTCA
The DNA here is from genome assembly GCA_011038615.1 of Limnodynastes dumerilii. Lineage (NCBI taxonomy): Eukaryota > Metazoa > Chordata > Amphibia > Anura > Limnodynastidae > Limnodynastes > Limnodynastes dumerilii. The sequence continues at coordinate 358,400 of WWET01001506.1, read as the reverse complement.
TACAGATAAAATACAGGGACATACCAGAAATAACAGAATCAAAGTAAGTTAATGCAGAAACTGCTTAAAAACATTTACCGCTCCAGTAGAGCAATCCGCAAACCTCTTTATAGCTGGAGGATGGTGAGGATAGAGAAGTCGGAGGCTATTATGAGGTGTTAAGCCCAGTGGGGGAAGGGGCTTAACACCTCCGACTTCTCTATCCTTGCCATCCTCTAGCAATAAAGAGGTTCGTGGATCAACACTTCGGGATGCTGGGGATCTGATCGCCTAGCATTCGCTGCAGAGTTAAGTAACTTTTTTGTATCTGTGAGATTTCTCCATTTTTCTAGCACCTGCTCTAGATTTGAACAACCACCATTTTGTGTGTGTTTGTTTTAAAGCGCGTCTGGGATAGCAGCCGACAGGGGGTGCTATTCAAGAGTGGCTATTTTGGAGACTTGGGGACCTCTGCGGTGAGTGAAAAATACATTGTATATGACTCAAAGTTGGGACTCTGACAGTTTTAGAGTTAGGACCAACAAAACAGAGAAGCCTTGTAAGTGGCTGGTGACATCATATATTTGCAAATGTACGTAACAAACGAATGTCATGGTTAGTTGCTGTTTAATTGCAAGAGTTACGGGGGGATATCTATCTATCTATCTATCTATCTATCTATCTATCTATCTATCTATCTATCTATCTATCTATCTGTCTGTCTGTCTGTCTGTCTGTCTGTCTGTCTGTCTGTCTGTCTGTCTATCTACACACATGCCTTTACCTGGATCTCCGTTTATCTTTTCATAGAAGATAGCATGACTTATAGGGTATATCAACAAGCTGTTCTTAAGTAAACATAGTTTTGTAACACCTGGAGTTATATCTGACTAAGTAAGTCACCTTATCTAACCTTATGACAGGTCACTGGAATGTTAACATTTTTGTCATCTAGGTTTTAGCAATGTAGAATACAATTGTCTATATAGATGTGTATTTCTGTAACTTTCAAGCTGCATCAGCGAATATAAAATGTTTATTCATATGGAATCTTCTAGGAACCAGTGCCCAGTGGTTATTTAATTGGGTATAAGGGGCAAAAAATATTTCATACAAAAACAGTTAATACAAAATGAAACCTAGCATTTTTATATTAAAAGTTTTTGAAATCTTCTTTTGTACTTATTATTACCATTTAGTTACAGAATTCCACCATGATATAAAAAAAAAGAATATTTCATATATACAATAGTTCTTTCTCACTTTGGGCCAAAGCAAGATCTGCATTCAATCTGCACGCAAAAAACTTGTGACACATTTATAACGCATGTACTCCGTTCATATTCATCTGTATCTCCTAGATAGTTCCTGTTCTGTAAAAGCAGTAATTGTCTTGTTAACGTCTTTTACTATAATAACCAGATTAATGAAGAAGCCGTTTGTGTCCAAGTAAATATATTTTTTAGCAAATTAAACACTACAATACATTGAATCATAGAACATAAATTGAAAAAATATTATTTTTTTTTATCCAAAACCCTGCAAAGCAAACAAAACACAAAAATGAATGCACACACGGATAAATGATTGTCAATGTTATTTTTATTGATGTGTTTTGTAAACCAACTTGTATTACTATTTGTTTGTGTGATATATTTTTATATGCATACCACAGATAGTATGTGCTCTGCAGTTCCAGTGAAGTAGTCCTCAGCCATCCTAGGATGTAATGGTGACATGTATTTAGTCTCTTTTCAAAGGATTTGCCAAACATTCATGAATCTAGATGATGTCTGGCATTAACAGTGATCTTTTGATGAATCACAAATGGTATGAAGGCAGCTAATAAGACATAGGCCAAACACAAACGTAATCGTTTGCATGTGACATAATTAAATACTGAAAAAAGTGATTGTAATGTGTTTGTTAACATTAAAACAAGACATCAAAGTTTCCAATGTAAATACTTACATTAACAAGTCTCTGAAAAACCAATTGCAGCACTTAGCTTCCTTAAATAAAGAAATGTTGTGCAACTGTGCTTATTGATCATTAACTATTTACAGATCCGGGTCATTGAGAATTGCGAATGGAATGGTTCAAAGGTGAAACTATACTAGGGGTGTGTTTATGCTAAGCTGCAGCAGCTATGCCATTGTATTACCCCGTGAAGGAGCAGACAATACTTAACACTAAAGACTAGAGAACAGTCCAGTCTCTTACAGAAAAGGGCTGATGTAAAATCCCTTTTCTGTCTTATAATTCATTTGTTCCCTTCAAAATATATTTGTTAGTTTGTTTGAAATGGTACTAACGTATTGTATTAGGTAAAATAAGTTGTCTTGAACATGCTATCTAAATTTAACCTCATGTGATGTTTTTGTATAATGTGCATGTGTAACAATCACTGTAACATTTGTCAAATATGTGACATATCTTTAACATTGACCCTTGATGAAGTTTTAGTCTTCATCAAGTCTTCTTTTAGACAACTTAAAATAAACCTGTTTATATACATATATATACTATAAAGAGAATAATTATTGCTCCTCTAAGTCATTAAACATAGGTTTTCTAAATAATATATAAAGAAAAAACACACAGACACACTTTGTTAGCATTCAAAATATAGGTTATATAAGGTTATATAAGGTTATAAAGGTTATAGGTTATATATATAACCTTTTTAAATATTTTTTATTTAAATATTTTTATAAAAATTCAGAATGAATAATGTATATATGATCACCTATATGTCTTCGTATCACTATGATGTAGATGAGTGCCCGGAGAGTGTAAAATTGAATGAGTTGTTGATAAAGGATGGCGCCAGGGGGTTCAGCAACCAATAAGGAGTTCCTGTGAATTAAGAGAGAGAAAACAACATAGGTATATTATGTAACTGAATTGGCTGCAAGTGGAAAGACTTTTCATTACTGCAACACTTTTGCCTAAAATGTTTACTTTTAAATCATTATAATAATGCCTATATTATATAAACAAGCATATTTACATGTAACATTATCACATAATACACTGAACCGCGATGAAGAGATGCTGATGATTCTTCCTCCAACGACCATGAGCTCTGAGATTCAGGGGAAAAGGGATTGGACAGGTTAAGGAAAGAATCGGGTGAAGAGCTGAGTGTGGAGAAATAGGTTTCAGGGGAGAAGGAGGAGATCTAAGAGGGAGAAGATGAAGAAAAAGCAAAGGCGTCACCTTAGAGCAAATATGAAGAAGGGCGAGCGGAAACAGGAAAGATGAAGGAGAGGTGGTGGGAGAAGATGACACCACAGAGTGAGTTGGAGAATAAGCTTGTAAAGACAATGGGGCAAAAAAATTAGTGGACGTTAGGAATGAAGGAGAGGTGTAGAGGGGCAAGGAGGAAAATGGATGATCTGCCATGCTCGGGGTTGTGAGCTCAGCAGGGGATGCGGTATGAGGGGGAAATGGTTACAGTGCTGTTGGAGGAGGTGCAGCTGCCTGTTCATCCATGGCTGGTGGAGAGACACATAGCAGAGAGACAAATGGTTCAGAGGTGGATAGAGCAGAGGTAGCTTCTTCAGCGTGGAAAAGTTGAATCCTGCAAAACAAAAGTAAGAAAATGAGATTCGTTTTGTGCACTATGAAAAACTTTTTTTAACCTAAACAATAAAGGTAAAAAATTCAAAAATTGGACTTTATAAATAGTTTATGACAGATACTTTGTTGTCTACATCTCCAAATTTGACAACAAAGGTCAAGCAGGTGGTGGTGTAAATTTCTCTAGCGCCATTGGAGCTGGACCACGCTTCTCTCTCTCCCCACTATGCGTTGAATCCTCAATTGAACCATTTTAATGGTTCCTGTGGTGTCCAGGGGACAAGGCATCCATCAAACGAATGAGGATTCGCAGATATATAGTGTAAAGGACTTATCTGTTGTTGTTAAATTTAGTGAATGAATGACAGACATTGGCTGGGAAGACTGTTCCTCAATTATGCTCTGTTCAGGTATAACCTCTTGGAATGGGCCTTGTCATATATCAGGTATGAATTTTGGATTGTTTTGTGTTACATCTGAAAACTATTGTGTGTACAGTATATTGGTCAAAATGAATTTAGAAACAAGTGCAGGCTATAGGACTTAATTTGGTAGTGACATGTGCAGGGTACATTTTTAATGTTGATGAAGAACACGTGCATAGTAAAGCTCACATAAAGTTTAAGAAGTCCATATAAATAGATAAATGCACTGGATGTATTTATATCCCCACAGTGGTAATGACACTTATGCAGCTGTAATACATACAGATCCATTAGCGTATGTATGAATTCTAACATTATATAAATGGCAGCTTGCTTTGTGTAAATGCAAAAATATATAAATATAATATAAAAGAAAAACACATTTACAATGATGCCATTTATATAATGTTATAATGAATTCATACATATGCTAATGAACTGCATAAATATCATTACCACTGTGGGAATGGGTAAGTAAATACATTCAGATATGACTGACTATACTGCAATGTGCATTCATATATTTACATGGACTTCTAAAACTTTATGCAAGCCAGTTCCGTAAGTCCTCTTGACATGTAACATTGGCACATGCACGCACCAGATGTTACGTGTGGGAAGGACTTTTGTCCGGAAGTTCCTGATGGAAAACTTCTGTGAAAAGTGGCCAAAATTGAAGTTACGCATATGTAAACCCCTCCATACAGGCACCATAAGCCATGCTAATTAAGTGGGGAGAGGCAGATCTGCACGGATGCAGATCCTTGCGGTTCAGTTGTAGGTAGGGTACTGCATACCTAAGTGTCCAGAACTCTATAAGAAGGAGGGGAGTGACAGGGGCATGCACTCCTCTCCTCTGTGCTTAAGTACAGATCTCCATGCGTACGTAAGTCACATGTATATCTGAATCAGGTCCTTAATCTTTTTGGTTTTTAGTTTATATAATTTTGTATATTTTTATATTTATTGGATATTTTCTTCCACTTATTTGCACCCATTTAATGACTTTCTCTTTTGTATATTTACTGATCAATAAAGTGTGGTACATATTTTAGTCAGTTCATTAGGCTGCAGTTACATAAGTGCACCTGTGCCAGTTGATTGTATTATATATCCTTTCTTAAATTACAAGATGCTTAACAAGTACAATGTTTTAACATATCTGGAAGGCACAGCCTGGCAGTCTGATGTGGATTGGGTATAGTTATGGGGGCAAGCCCAACCAGTTCATTGACTGCATACACACCCACACGCCCATGGATGCATGGAAGCAAGCTGATATGCTGCCTTTTACGTTGGGGTTTGAATAGGTACCATATGCCTGCGTCTCACTACTGAGCATGTGCACTGGAAATCACAGAAAAATATATGTCATGCCAGCTGGCATTCGCTCAGATCTGGATCAGGACCTTTGAGTTCACAATCTAGATTTCCAAGTCTATAGACCATTTAACTAACATAAATGGGAGGAAACCCATGAACACGAGGAGAACATACAATATACAGATATGAACCTGGTCAAGAATTACACATTAATGGCCTGTCACCCTAGGCTGTGTTACCATGTTATCTGGACCCAAAGCTTACCTGATTCTGTAGGAATTATACTGGAGTACAGTTTATCCCTTATATACTGGGTTCAATTAAGACTTTGGTCCAGCACTGCTTTACTCAACACTTTTTCTGGTATGTTTCAGATAGGACACAAAGAAGTTTTCTACATTTGGATACATATCCAGTGTAGGGTATATTTCTCAATGAGCACTCTGGGTCCCTTTATATAAAGAGAAATCTACCCTACACTGGGATATTTATTCCAATGTAGAAAACTGTTCTTTGTGTCCTATGATTACTTCTTGGTGCACGATCTAAATATATGGATAGTGGTCTTTATTGATGACCCACTAGTGCCAAGTCCGATCTCTTTCTCTTCTACAATGTTCCAGAGAGGTAAATATTTTCTAGTAGCTTATTCCCTTTAACTATACTATAGAATAGGTCTGCCATTATCCAATGTGAAGATGGTGGTCACCCAGATAAGCTGCGTTAGGAATTTCAGGCCAGATAGCAGGATAGAACTACAGGGTATGAACAAATGAGTGAGGGCTGGCTGAACACTGAATTTACTACCTGTAAATCTATCTCAGACTGGTGTTAGTGAAAGTATTCCAGCGGTCTCCCTTATATTCCCTCCTTTTTCTCTCCCTAATAACTGTTATTAGAGGGAGGAAAGGGGGGATATGTATAAAACACAGCCAGCATAATCATGTGAATAAAAAATAAATAAACAAACCATTAAATAAATAAATAATGGTGTTCCTTGTTCATATGAAGAAGGAACAGCAATGATTATTACGGTGGGCAAAATAAATAAAAAATTAAGAAAAAAAGTAAAGAAAGAGTTAAACTTACCTGCCCAGTGCTACACATCTCTGGTTCTGAAGTCCCGGTGCATGCACAATGTGTTTTACTGTTGGAACTTGAAATTTTTCAAGTCACAAAAGATAGCCACTGAGCATGTACAGTACCATGACGTCATCTCTGAGCGACACCAAACCTCTCCAGCGAAAGACCCGCAGACTATCGTGGGACCTCACAAGAGGGGCAAGTATTAGGAAATCTGGTTATCGTTATTGCCATACTCGCTGCGAGGCGCAGTGAGCCTGGATGCCTTCATTAGCTCTTGTAGCACTTATAATAGCAGCACTAATAATAGTAAATGGAGCCCTTATTCTTTTAATTTTCAACATTTATTTTTTTAATAAATACATTTATTTTTTACAGCAGTTACAAATGATCTGCTACATACTACTAAACACAGGTGAAGCAAGATGCTAACCAGTGGTAAGTTTTACGCACGTTTAGTCACACATTTACTTGCAATCATTTATTCAAGGATTACTGTCTATAATAAGCACTGAAACACCATCTGATTCCCCACCTATTGAAGAAAATCCAGCTTGTTGACTTATTGCCTGTGTCAATGTGCAGTGACTAAAGAAAACAATCTATCCCCCATTCAGAAATACAAAAGCGTACCAGGAAGCTCGAAGCACCACCTGGAAATGAATAAAAGAGGAAACGGTTGTCTTTAGCTTAAGTTTATTCCTCAGAATAATAGTTTCTCGCAAGCTTCAACAGGAATCGTAGCAGATGATGGCTTGCTTCACTATTTTTCTGTAAGCAGGAAAGTCTGGCAATGGATCAGCAAGTTATATTTTCATTATTCATTTCTAACAATATAAACAGGAAAGTGATTGCTATAGTCAATATAGTGTTATAGGCATAGTTGCCAACTCTCCCTGAATATCAGGGAGACTCCCTGAAAATTGGGTAATCTCTCTGACTCCCTGGATACACCTATGAGTGGAGCTATTTACAGGACACACCTCTTTGGCGGTACAGGACACACCCCTTTGGTGCAGCGCCTTGATAGTGGTCTCACAATCTCCCTGATATTCATTTGCAAAAGTAGGCATCCACGGTTATAGGACCCTATTCAAAGGTTGAAAATAAGAGAGGAAAGTTACTCCTGGGCAAAACCATGTTGATTTCAGGGTAGGCAAAATTTATCTATTGCAAACAGTATTAGACTTGAGAGGTGATGTTTCCCAGCCCAAGTCTAAATAACAGTGTAACAGTAAAGCTGGTCATTATCTATATGCAGTAAGCAATACAAAGGTGGTCCCTGTAAAAAGTAAAATTAGCTTGACTTCCCCTGAAATCAATATGGTAACTTTCCTCTCTTGTTTTCAATGTCTGAATCAGGTTCATATAGTGTAACACAGGAAGAAAGACATTCAAAATGTTTCCTTTATGAGTAGCAAAAAAAAAATGTTTTGCATGGATCTGATTATATGGAGATAATGTGGAAACATTCTATGTACAAGGCTATGCTGAACAGCATAATGTATTTACAATGTGACACTCCAAGGTGAAAGGCTTTAGATAAGTATATAAGTGTAAAGTCTGTTTGACACAAAACTTTCCAATATTATTTCCTTCGCTTTACTGATGAATTGACTGCCCTTATGCTGTGACATTTATTTATGTTTCGTAATGCTTTACAATTCTTTTATTACCTGTGAGGCAGTTCCTTAGAAAATCTGCAGCTTGCTGGACTAATTGATATTAGTTGAAATTGACCCATGTGCCAGATCCTGACCCCCACACACTTTACTTGCATGCAGGGGTCCGTAGTTATGCACCCATGGCAGAGAGTGCACGCCCCCTGCACTCCCCGCTGTTGATAGTAAACTTACGTGTCCAGATTTATACCTTAACTTTTACGACTAGGGGCCAGATTTACTAAGCTGCGGGTTTGGAAAAGTGGATATGTTGCCCATAGCAACCAATCAGAGTCTAGCTCTCACTTTTCTATTGCATACTAGAGAATGTCAGCTAGAAGCTGATTGATTGCTATGGGCAACATCTCCACTTTTCCAAACCCACAGCTTGGCCGCGGACCTTGTCGTAATGGAGCTTCCCCACCCTACAGGGTTTTAGCGTTTATAGTAGTGAGAGATGCAAATTAAATTAATATTGCATTAATAGTATATCAGAGTTAATATTGCATTAATAGTATATCAGAGTTTGTGGAGATCAGAGCATTCTGGTGTGTTAGGCTGTTCAGGAGTATTACCCATCACTTAAGTGAATAGTAACTAGGGGTCAGATCCAGACACCGAACGTGCAGGGGTCTGTCCATACGCCTACCATAAAGTCCTACCATACGCTGCCATAAGCCTACCATAAAGTTCTCCATAAAGCCCACTCCCACACTGTACATTTTGCATGCTTCCTCCTGCACACTTTGGGTGGGTGGAGGGGAAGCACAGCCCATTTGTACAATAGTTCACACACAATTTTTGGAACACTAGGGTTACTATGGTAACCCCAGCGTAACATCTGGAGGGCGCATGTGCCCTCCATTCAAAACAGGCCACTTACGCACATTGGGGCAGATCCAGACGTTTTTACGGCGACCTTTTGCATAAGAACGGCATTTCTGCCGTTCTGCGCATGCGCCGGGCAGATGTTACAACGTAGTTACGGACGAAGGGGCGTGCAGCACTGTAACTATGCTGTAGTTATGGAAGGTAGGCAGGGAGGGAAATTAGGAGGGGAGGGCTGGGTTAGGGTTTTATGATATTGTGGCCGGCGTAATTACAGACTGTTACACCGGCTGAAGTTAGGGTAGACTTCAGTTGGCGTAACAGTCTGTAATTACGCTGACTACAGGGGGAGTGTCGGGGGAGTGCACCAGAGCAACGCTGGCCGTACTTACGGACAGCGGCCCAGCGTAGCTCTGGATCAGGCCCATTGCATGTGTTAGTGACATGTCTGGCCCTAGGTGGGCCCTAGGTGGGTGAGGGAAGTAAGATCTGTGTCTCCCACATGATCAGAGAATGGCTTATATAAAAGTGGGTCTTGTACCATACTGTGCTATGGAAAAAGGTCCAAACTTGTTAATACTGTTAACATGTTGAGAGAACATCTATAAAAATTGTCCATGTGCTGAAGAATGCGTGTACTTGTGATTTTATATGGAGAGTTACTTCCACCCAGTCCATATCAAAAACATTTAGTAGAGGGACATGAGAAGGGGTGGGGGGGTTCTCTGGATCCAAACCTGGAGAATGCTTTCCTGGCCTCGGCGAAGACTGTTAAGAGGAGTTTCCTACAAGCCATTTCTGCCCTGAAGCCTGGTGCAAGCTTAACAAAAACTGTCTTTCCAGTATAAGGTAAAAGGGGCCAAACAGGAAGTCTATGACAAATTTCTAGACCCGGAGCCAGAAGCTCCTACTCTTACTTAGGGAGGAATTCAGAGTTTTAAATGAGTTCTGAGTGAATCATGTTTGGGGTAGGATTAACTACTGACTTGGCCAATATAAAATCATCTTTGACAGATAGTTTCTGTTACGGATGTTAAGAAATGTTTTTTAACGGGACTGAATTTCGGCTGCCTTCATTTTGAAATTTTTATGAATGAATGGGTAAGCATGGCATTCGGCATGCTTACCCATTCATTCATCAGAGTTTGCAGCCGCCGAAGATCAACATCTGTCCGGAGGTATTGGGCCAGGGAGTTTTAGGGTTAGGCAGCAGGGAGGGGAGTCTTAGGATTAGGATCCATCAAGGGGAGTCCTAAGGTTAGGCTGCGGGAAGGGGAGTCTTAGGGTCAGGCTATGGGGAGGAGAGCATTAGAGTCAGGCTGCGGTGTGATGAGGGTTAAGCTTAGGGTAATGTAAGGAGGGGGTTAGGGTAAAAATTGCAAGAAGTCAAGAAGATCCATTTTTCATCCTGGGAATAAATAGCTTCTCCTCACCGAGGCAGAAGCAATTGATTTCCCAGGAACTTCAGTGTCTCCGGGTAGAAAACGGCCCTTTAAACCTATACCCTTTTAAAACATCACAGGATTCACTTTGTGGATTTAAGTAGATTTTTGAGTAAAAGGTCTTGGGTGAGGAAAGGAAAATCCCTCATCCACTAGCCCAGAACCTGGTAGTGAAAATGGATGTGATGTAAAGTTGGGAAATGGCCTTACAGTTAGGTACAGGGTTCTAGAGCATTAGTCATGGAATTCTCCCAATCTAATGGTGAAAAAATAGATTCTATAATATTGAGATTGGAGGAAGGTCATATTGTGACAATAAAGGAATGGTGCAGGGGTGGAATGGTCAAAAGACTTGCAGGTAATTTTCCTGGTAGGCCGGTGGCTTTTCTGGCCATCCATTCATTTGCCACATTGGACTGGATCCAGACCTTGTTAAGTTCATGAACTTAGTTACTCCTGGGCTAAACCATGTTGATTTCAGGGGAGTCCTATTTCAGCTGTTGCAAACAGTATTAGAGTTGAGAGGTGATGTTTCCTATCCCAAGTCTAAATAACAGTGTAATAGTAAAGCTGGTCAGTATCTGTGTGCAGTAAGCAATTTAAAGAAATATCCCTGCATGCAAAGAATACAATTAACTTGCCTCCCCCTGAAATCAACATGGTTTAGCCCAGGAGTAACTAAGTTCATGCACTTAACAAGGTCTGGATCCAGCCCATTGTGCTTGTGCAGGCAATTATGCAGTCCTGAAAGTGTGCGTTGCCCAGTAGCAGTAGGTATAGGGAGAATCAAATTAATTTAATAATTATGCATGAAGGAAAAGTAGTTTCACATAAAGCTTTCACATCCTGCAAAGCTTTATGTTCTATAGAAATGATCTAGAAAACGTAATCTCGCATCTCGTGTGTTTTCAGAGTTTATATTTGCCTTCACTTGCAGTTCAACATGGTTTTCCTTCGAGTTTACACTTGGACCTGCTTTGATCTTACTCTGAATCTCTGCCATACTGCAGTGCCAGAAGACCACCACATTGAACACAATGGGAATGTAAACCTGCCTACACTAGAAGAATCTCCTCGTTTGTTAAATGAACAATCTGAAATCTGACTAGCAAGAATGAGAATCAGTCCAACTGTTATAAAAATAGGGATATGTTTTGTTAATTAGTGAAAAGATAGATTGAAGATTGAATTTGATATTGCAAGAATGCATTCAAGGCAAAATATTAGAAAGAAATTCAGTAATTCAACATATATCCTGAAAGCCAAAGATGCTTAGGAAGAGGATACATAGTGGAGAGTGCAGAGGGCCCAGGTTAAAGAAGAGTGTACACAAATTAAAAATACTGAAACATAGGAGAAAAAGCAGGAAATCACTGTAGCTAAAAAACAGGGTCAGTGCAGCATTTACTTTCATTTTGCCAGCAATCTCTCAGATAGAGGATATGAAAAAATTATCTTTAAACAAATAATGAGTGTTTAGGGAAAACTGAAATATACACCATTTTCTGTACATTGGAGAAAATTTTCAGCTGGCCGATCATAATGCAATGGGAAGGAAATTCATTTACAGTTCTGTGCAAACAGAGAAAATATTTAGTTTTTCATATAACACACAAATGCTTAACAACTTTATATTTAATATACAATTAAGATATGTACTATATGTACCTATTACCCTACCAACAGCTGTTGCCTTACCTCTCACATTATTACCACCTCTCATCCCACAGTCAAGACTTCTCCTGTGCTGCCCCTCTTCACTGGAGTAACGTACCACAGTCAACTGGACTATCCACCATCCTTGAAGCCTTTGTTGAGTCAGTGTACCCCAAAAGTACGCGGTGCAGCAGTACGCAATTGTACGCAAATAAACCTTATAATTACCACATAGTCGAGGATGCAGTCTAACCCACAAAGGGTGTTTTTTATATAGGCAGAGAAAGAGTTAACCAAAAGCAAAGGCCTCCTGATACAGCAGCACGACCATTCACTGGCAAGATATCTTACAAAGTCATCTGAGAGAAACAATGTCCACAAGATAGTCCTTTTAAATACAATGATGAAAGGGTTGGCCGAACATCCGTTGATTGGAGGGATCTCACGGCTTCCATTGTTCTTCTCCCGGAGGTTCATCAACATATTCACAGTCATACACATTAAACATTCTAATCTAATAATGTTCATAACTTGCAGCCACTACATGCGATCTTACGGCGGATAACATCATAACTAATACAGCATTATATTCTACGCTACAAGACTAAACACAACATAATTATGACAATTATTCGACGATTGGTGGTATTTAGCTGAATGAACCATCTGCGAATATAAAACACAGTCTAAGTAAATAGGAACGGGTACAGACATTAAACATGTACAAGTTCTATGTAAAAATATGTAAGTCAATATGTTGCGTAAAAGTGCGTTCACATTTTCCCTTTTCCTTGGTCCATTGTTCTCAGTCCTTGCAAAGATTAATTATTAATTTAGAGATTATTATTGATGTTTTTATTTCTGTTTCCACAGACCACCCTTTGATAGACCTCTCAATCTATCGCCTTAAACATCTTCTAAAGCTGGAATATAAATTAAAACATCATTAGGTAATTCTATGTTTTTGGTCACAGTCATAACTAATTCCGTTTTCTTCCCTTTACATCTTATGATTCCTTGAACACATTTCATACTCAACACGATTATTATGATGACACCCATTACTAGTACTAAAAGTTTGATCACCCCAGTAGCTAGTGCTTTAGCCGAATCCCCTAATCCTGAGAACCAATTAACTGGGTTCAACCATGACACCCATTCTGCAATTTCCTCTCCTAGGGCCTCATTTACAAAAATCAATTTTTCATGTCGATTTCAAATCGACAGAAATCGTTGCGATTTTGGCGCGATTTTTTTTGGCAAAATCGCGGTATTCACAAATAACTTCATGTGGGTCCTCAAGTATTATTGGTAATATAGGTACAGCACTTAACTCTAAATTGGGTGGCCAGAGTGACACAGTAACCTCCTATGACAGCAGTCAAGTAATTCAAAACCATTCTATGTTGTGTCAACTCTTTCTTATAGGCCTGTAACTCTAAACCCGTATACCGAAAAGTGTCATCATACAAGTCAGTGATGTTATCAATTAAATTTGCAAATGAGTGGATATACTTATAATTAAGGGTACCTCTAGCAGTTCTTGTAAAATCTAGGGCTTCCAAGAATTGGAATCCCATTGATTCATTTATTAAATCAGTGGCCAAAGGTTTACCTTGATGTGGCACACTTCTTTTATATTTGTGTTCATAAGGAACATGTACTTAAGGTGGGGGACTAGATCTATGTACGTTAAGCATAATCTCGTGAGATATGGTCAGTACTTCAGTTACTATCCTACCTATAAAACATAACCCTTGGGAATTTGGGGCTAGCCACTTATAGGCTCTTCTCCCACAAAAATAATATAAACGTCACTTGGGAGGATAAAAGGTATATTATGGTGTAATAGGACAGTGAGACAGAGGGAATTATTAAAAATATAAATGAATTATTGAATTCTGTTGTAAAAATTGACCTTCTATCTAAAGAATGAGTAAAGTGCATAAAATACAAGGTGGTCAATGGGTGAATAAAAGTGCATCTAGGTTAAAGTGCAATGCTACATAATCCAGTGATCAGAAATATAGAAAGTGAAATGCATATAAAAAAAGTCACTGTTTAGTCCAAGAGTTGAATGAGTTCAAGGAGCCATTAGTTTGTAAACAATAATTGTTCAATGAAAATCCAATTGGAGAATCAATCCTCAATAAATAGCCTATTAGTTAATCCTGCACGTTAAGTATGAGTCATCCAGATAGGATCAGCATGGATGTAAACAAAAGGATCCGTTTTCTCCTTATCAAGTATACCTTTAAAGTAAAGGAAAAGCAAGTGCTGTTTAAAATAAATCCTTTTACTTCATAAAATGAAAACATTGTAGATAGAAGGTCCATTTTTACAACAGAATTCAATAATTCATATATATTTTTAATAATTCCCCATGTTTCCTCTACCTGTATTGGGAACTGCATTTTACCATGGGAAAGAACCATTAACTTAGGAGGAGCCTCTACTATGTCCTGAACTTCCTGTGCATGGGACCCTGGAATATCCAAGAATACCCCATCAGGAGTACAATAAATCACACAACCCATCTTACACAGCAGGTCCCATCCGAGTAGATTGGTAGGAGCTGATGCTGCAAGGAGAAAACAATGTTTAGTGTACAAAGGACCAATAGTGACTTCCGTGGGTGTCGTTAGAGGATACTGTTGCACCTCCCCTGAGACTCCTACTGCGCGTATGGTTTTCCTGGTTAGGGGTAAATCAAGAGGAGAAGTTAGTACAGATCTGGCCGCCCCTGTGTCCACAAGAAAGGTTTGATTAATGCCTGCAATTTTGACCTCTACATTAGGCTCTTCATTTGGGCCGCTAATCAATCCTATCTGCATGAGATCACAGGTATAACCTGATCCTCATTCGTTGTGGGGACCAGTTAACTGATCCCTCCTGGCATGGGAGATGGCATGTTCCACTCTCCTGTCATCAAACCTTTCACCACATTCTTCCCTGGGTCTATAAGGCCCCTGTTGTGGTATCCAGTAATCATTGTTATACCCTGAAAAATTTCTTCCATTCTTACACTCTGACCACTTATGTCCAGTCTTCCCACACCTATAACATTTGAACACATATTGTCTCTTTTGATTAGTCATGTCATTATATGTCTTGTGTGGATGCATGTATGTCTGATGTTTTAGGGCTTGTATGCTTAATGGGCCTGATCCAGAGCTACGAAACTGGCCGATTTCGAGCGAGCGTACAACCGTTTTTTGCGTATTTTCGTACGAAAATTCGCACTGCGCATGCTCAGTATGACAGCTTCGGTCGGCTGGACGACATGAGCGTATAGCGGTCGTATTGTGTGCGAAATGTTCGCTCGAAGGGCGTGCGTTCAGTATGACGGTCGCCTGGGCGCTCGTTTTACTACACGGAGGCGGGGATAGCCATTTAAATTGTACAGTATGGGCGTGCTAAGCCCGTACGCCTTGCGTAATATGTGCGAAAATTCGTACGGCCGACGGGAGTACCTAGTGTAGGGTATAGCCGCCGTAAGCAGGTACTTTACAATGGGAGTGTTAGGGGCGTGTATGTTTATACGCACGGGCGAACGTACGCATTCGCCCGTCGGACGGCACCGTCGTAGCTCTGGATCAGGCCCAATGTCATTAATTTCTCATACTGCCTCTCCTTTTTAACCACATTTCTCTCATGTGATACTGCTAACAATCTTATTTTAACTACTAAGATCTAGATCCTGCCACTCCGTTTCTGATATCTGGATCCTTTGCCTTACGGTTTCCAGAAATCCAGTCATCAACACTGAGACTGCTAACTCCCTATGATGTGGATTAACCATAATATCTTCAATACCCGTATATTTTATCATGTCTAATAGAGCCCGCTTAATAAAATCATCTTCCCCTTCATTGTATTTTTGTTTTATGGTAAAAAGCCTTTGCCATTCTACATGTACAGGGAATTTTACACTTAGTTGTTTACAGATATTATTAATATCAGTTAGAGGTTTGTCTTCTTCTATTTGACAGACTTTAAAGAAATCTACAAGATCAGTGCTAGAAGGCAGACAAGCTCTAAGCAACATATGCCAATCCTTATTTGTGGGCTCATGCACATTTCCCAAATCCCTAATATATTTCTGGCACTTGGCCAAATCCTTAGTAGGGTTAGGGAATTCCGCTATCATGTTCTGACCTAGACCATGGAGTGTACATTGTTACATTCTGCACAGGTACAACCCCCTCAGTATTAGCATTCCTAGTGTGCATGCTTAGTGTGCGCACTGGGTACATCCCTTCACATCCTAAACAGTTTCTATTTTTACCATTAGTATCTACACATCTAGGATCTTAACTTGTTGTTGACCTAGTTAAATGTGCTGGGGATTCATCTACAAATATGTTTGCAGATTGTGTATGTTCGCTAGTAACTGCGTGGGTAGGTGGCGCTATAACTGCGGGTGAAGCGTGAATATATATGGGAACCGATGCGCTAGCTGCATTGCAGCTTGAAGTGAGACTAAGGGAGCAGCTGCACCAGTTATTGCTGGGACTTGCAGTGCCGCAGTAGCAGCATGTGTCCCAGCACTGGGCCTAGTGTGGTTTGCATGTAACTGTATTATATGTCTTAATGCAGATATTAATGAGGGGTCATCCTCCTGATCACTATCCCCAATATTCCCCTTAACTAATTCCTCATCTAACACAGGATATAATCTAGCAACAACATTATTAGCAGTAAAGTTATGGGAAGAAACGTTAGTATTATCAGGACATACAGTATGAAAACATGAATCATCCTTACCTCCTCCCATATAGGGAGGAGGAGGTGCTTGCATGGGTATCGCGTGCGCAAGATTTGCGCAAACTCACAATGTGTTCCCACCTGCGATTGCGTGTGCCGGAGATGCAGCTTTTTCGCGCCATTCTTTACCCTCGTGTTGCCACAATACCAAACTCTTTATATACTCTTTATATACTTTTCCCGCTTCTTATGTGATTTAACTTTACAAATTTGGAAACTCACATTATTTAAAATGTTCTTGTTGAAACTACCAATGCTTGGAAATCTTCTCTCACATGTACTGGTTAACCTAGACCAGTCTTTGCAATACTTCGTTGCAACAACACCATATTTCCTATCCATTATAAACAAAGTCGACCCAAGCGGCATATCCGGTCTCTCCACGGTACATGATCCACTACTCACCATGACCTGATTGACCCTGCTGTTTGCCCCATCTCGAGATAATCCGTTACCCATATTAAAACTGTCTAACTATATGGGCAGTACATATCAAACAAGCGTACTCGTACTTACGCAAGCGTAATAATTCACCAAAGTCTAATATCACAGCATACAACTCAATGTAAATATCCACTATCAGAGCGCATAAAAAACAGCGTTATCTTTTATCCACTGCGACAATCATGTAATACTACAACTCTGTCCCAAATTCACAGTTAGTTTCCCACCCGCACTATGCAGAATTCATTCAACTATCAGAAAGCACAGAGTATTAGCAAATAAAGATATCAC
Organism: Limnodynastes dumerilii; assembly: GCA_011038615.1. Taxonomy (NCBI): domain Eukaryota; kingdom Metazoa; phylum Chordata; class Amphibia; order Anura; family Limnodynastidae; genus Limnodynastes; species Limnodynastes dumerilii. Next base: position 340,916 of record WWET01001506.1, on the reverse strand, counting down.
ATTTACTTACCATACCATCCACCCTTTTTCAGTGGAACGAATGCTGCGTGCCCTAGGAAAAAACTTCAACTGACGAGCCCCCAAATTGTTGAGTCAGTATACCCCAAAAGTATGCAGTGCGCAATTGTACGCAAATGAACCTTATAATTACCACAGAGTCGAGGATACGGTCCAACCCAGAAAGAGTGCGTTTTATGTAGGCAGAGAAAGAGTTAACCAAAAGCGAAGGCCTCCTGATACAGCAGCGCGACCAGTTACTGGCAAGATATCTTACAAAGTCATCTGAGAGAAACAATGTCCACAAGATAGTCCTTTTAAACACAATGATGAAAGGGTTGGCCGAACATCCGTTGATTGGAGGGATCCCACGACCTTCTGTGGTTCCTAGCTCGTCATTGGTCCTTGGGTCTTCCATTGTTCTTCTCCCGGAGGTTCATCAACATATTCACAGTCATACACATTAAACATTCTAACCTAATAATGTTCATAACTTGCGGCCGCTACATGCGATCTTACGACGGATAACTACAAGACTAAACACAACATAATTATGACAATTATTTGATGATTTGGTGGTATTTAGCTGAAAGAACCATCTGCGAATATAAAACACAGTCTAAGCAAATAGGAACAGGTACAGACATTAAACATGTACAAGTCCTGTGTAAAAATATGTAAGTCAATATGTTTATTAATGTGTAAAATCGAATGTTAGAAAAGCCCGTGAAAATACACATGCACACTCCTATGCACGCGCATTGTTGTGTAAAACTGCATTCACATTTTCCCGCTCTTTTCCATGGTCCTTTGTTTTAAGTCCTTGCAAAGATTAATTATTAATTTAGAGATTGATATTGATGTTTTTATTTCTGTTTCCACACCTTTAAGTGCTCCTTCAAATCCCACTTTTTCAGAGTAGCCTACCCTTCCTCATCCCAACCTCCCCCCCCCATCTTTCTAACTCCTAATTCTTTTCCCTCTCACCTACTTCATCCTTGTTTCTTCTCATTCACTTTATATTTGACCCTAGCACACTTTTTTTTACCCTCTATATTCAATTTATTTTATTGTACCCTATATGTAATTTGTATATTTTTGAAATAATAATAATAACAGTAAATGTCACCTCTCAGTTCTGATTCTTTCAGCAGATTTTTTATTTGCAGTCACTTTTTTTTAGTTTAACATGGTTTTTCCAAGGTACAGATTTACTCTTTTTTTTTCAGCTTTTGCTCCCAACCCTGGAGAAACCATCTTGCATTGTGATGGATACACATTAATGAAAATATTTTGCATGCAGAAAAAACACCTACTGAGCTCAAATATTTATCTTTAATGTATAGTTGAGCTACATCACTTTTAATCTTGTTCTGTTTGTACATATTAAATTTCCATGCAGCTTATGTTGGTTTTGACAAGGTGCAGATTTATTCCTTTATTTGCTGATTATTTTCAACTATGGATCAGCCCTTGTTTGTTTTTCTTGCTCTTGCGCATAGATTACTTTAGCTATGGAATTACTTGTTTATCATGTTATAGGGGGGCAAACCATATTTTATAGTGTTCACCTGTACACCCATTCCAATATATGATTGTCAGTCAATATAGGCATGCCATGTCATTATACAGAGAAAAGAGACATCACAGTAAGTTCACAATATAAAGTCAGATACTGTATATTTTACCTATGTATCAAATTTGCGTCTGCTCCCCATGGTGCTCTGGCAGGTCTGGAAGGATCAGCCGGGGACCAATGGGGAGGAGATGCATCATGCTGGGACACCTCCGCTTGCCAGGATTGGCCAGTTGAGGTGGACCAATCGGAAGGCACAGGGGCGAGCCAATCCAGGCTTGTCGCGTCATTGACTCCGCCCCCAACAGACTGCTTAAAGGCAGCCACGGTGGAGACAGAGCAGGAGTTGCGATGGAATGACCGCAAGGAAGTAGAAGTCAGTGCTGGAGGCCAGAAATGGCTAGAAGACCGAAGAAGAAGAGAGGTGGTGCACAGAGAAGTGGGCTCCAGGATTCGGCCAGTTACCCTGAGCAGTGCAAAAGAGCTAATAAGCTCGTAGGTGTCTGGGCTGGGTGACCACTCGACCATCGGGGAATTGGTGCCGGACCTTTTCCTCTGGACTACCAGGTAGGGTGCCCATGCCCACTAGACCACCAGGGAATTCTGCCCACAGACAGAGCATGGAGGGTAGAAGGAGTCTAGGTGCAGATAGTATACTATCCACTAGACCACCAATGAGATGAAGTTAGACCTTGGTAGAGCAGTGTTGGCGGGGTACACAGCCCACTGGCTCAACAGGGCAAGGTTACATTAAAGCTTGATTCCTTCCCAGTCCACTATATTACCC
>WWET01001506.1:303446-329440 GCA_011038615.1 Limnodynastes dumerilii | reverse complement strand
CGTAACACCTCCGCAGTGGCAACAAAGATCTGAAAGTAACATCCTAAGTTCCGTATGTACGAGTGGAGAATATTCAGGACGTACACGTACAGGACTTCCATACCCTGCTCTACGTTTTATGCTACCCCCCCTTGGAAAATGGGGCTGGTGTTTAATAGTGAATTGTATGTAAGGGCTTAACAAAGCCCTTTCTGTGCAATTTCCATTAATCTTCCTGCTCATCATATGTGCACAATGTATGCATGCTGTCTTGTAATCACAAAGGCTTCTGGCACAAAATACTGTTTAGTGAGGATGCCAATCTGTGTCGGAAACCTGTTGGGCACGCATACTCAGCAACACAATGCAACTACAATGTGGCCTGTGTTTTTTGTTACTTTGACAGCAACACAATGCGCCCGTTTTCTGCATGCAGAGTGTGGACAATTTCTATCTGGCTGTTGTCATTTAAGATAGGTGGCCCCAGCATCTTTTTACAACTCCATAATAGTGGCCATATTGGTCAGGTAACGGGGTTGAAGTTGTCAAGTGTAACAATGATGTCTTTTAAGCAGTGTACTGCTTAATAAAGTGAGATCCCATAATACATAATGGCTGCATGTGGCCTTACTCGAATACTGTGATAGAATCTTCCTATTATTGTGCTGAATTTATTGATCGTTATTATTGTCATAAGAAAGAGGAACTGGTTGTCTAACTTATCACTAACTGTTTAATCATAAGTAGAGAACATTTCCAGTAACAGCCCTTGAGTATTGTACTTTTAATTAACTTTAATAAAAACATTATATGATAGCAGTGCATATTTTAAATTCATGTTTCATAAACTAGAACAACTATGTCATCATATCCCCTTGGCACACAAGATGAGGGAATTGTTTTATTACTGACCACCATCATAGGATGATTTATAAAACAGCCTGTGCTTTTCCAGAGGTGTTGCATTAGCTATTGCAATAACTCAGTGGATTAAGCTGTTGCTGCTCTGGTCTCCTTAGTTGTATGTCTAATAGGGTTGCTGCAGGTGGATGTGGAAAGCAACTGACTGAGTAGTAATGAAAAGATTTCAATAATCTCTCTGGTATTCCTATGCTACCTATCTGTGTTTAAAGATTACGGTGCAAATCCTCCAAAATAGGAATTTGGCTTAGATGTGATGGTGGTTGATAGTAAGACTCAGAAGTAAATTTTTATGGAGAAATATTGTCAGGCACAAATAAGATTTCCAGAGTTTAAAATAAGTAAAAATACAGTAAAGTTACACCTGGGAAAGACCATGATAAATTTCAGGGGGAGTCCAATAAATTTTATTGCTTGCATACAGAGATAATACTTTGCTTTTACTTATTGCGCACACACATACATATCAGCTGTACTCTACCTTAGCCACAGTTTTTTGCATCCTGTGCACCGGGTGTGGGTCAGTGGTAAGAAAGGCCCTTCCATCTATCACGGACTGACTCCACTCTGGGTTCCAGGGGACATAATAGTGATTAAGCGAAATAATGGAAGCTTGAGGGTTTGATATATGATCTGCTCATGTATTAGTGGCCAAGGGGTTTTGGAAATACAAGGCAAAAGGCTTAACTTGGACTAGACTGGCTGGACTGGTTAGGCTGGACAGAATAGGCAGGCTTCGTTTGTATTTGACAAAACCAGCTTTGAACCAGACTAGGCTGAGCAATTTGACTGGGCTGGACAAGACAAGGCTCAACTATACTGAACAAGACAAGGTTTAACTGGACTGGACAAGACAGGCTTGACTGGACTGAACAAGACAGGCTTGAATGGACTGGACAAAACAAGCTTGACTGGACTGGACTTGACCAGGATGAGATTAGACATAACAAGCTTGACTGGACTGGACTTGACCAGGACTGGATTAGACTTGACTTGGCCTGGACTGGGCTTGACTTGACGACCTGGACTGGAGCAAGACCGGACTGGACTTGACTTTACCTGGACTGGACCAGGACTGCACTGGAGCTGACTTGACCTGGACTTGACCTGGATGATTAGAACATGTGATTCCTCTGGCTTGATTTCATATGGCTGCTGAAGATCATGTTCTCAGATTCAAAATGGCGGCGGCCATGCACCGGAGATGAGTGGTGTTTGGCGCCAGCAAACAATAGAGGGCCATGTGGTGGACATAGGGCAGGAGACTGCCACTACTGCAAGTGGCACCTCCTTGGGGGCAGAGAGCAGGTGAGCCTGCAAAGAGCAGCTGACAGATGTCTTCTCACGCGGTAAGTCCCTCTTCTTGTGACACCATTACCCTAACCCAATCCTCCCCGCAGCCTGACCCTAAAACTCCCTTCCTCACAGCCTAACCTTAAGATTCCTTTCCCCACAGCCTAATCCTATGACTCTATTCCCCGCAGCCTGACCCTAAAACTCCCTTCTCTGCAGCGTAATGCTAAGACTCCCTATAGACTCCCCTGTAATACTCACCTATCCAGTGCAGTGAGCCTGCAGTGGTGCGATGGGTCTGTGATGGCAGTTTCTGAGTTAATAAATGGGTAAGTATGCCACAAAATAAATTCTACATATTTTCCATTCATTTGTAAAACAATATTTTCAAAATAAAGACATCCCAAAATGATCTTTTGGCTGTCTATAATTCGAAAATAAGCTTTTGTTGCAGAAAATGCATCTCTTGTGCACCTATGTCCTGAGCTCTACCAATCAGGTGATAAAGGACTGTTTTGTTGACACTACTATTCTGAGAGTTGGTAGTGCACCTAGGGCCTCATTTACTAAGGGGCGATTTAAATCGCCAGACATTGCCTGAGTTGAGGGGCGATTTTTTTATGAAAATCTCTATTTATTATTAGGCGATTTTGCATGGCGCTTTGTAAAGTCCGGCGATTTTTTTTAACGCCGATTTAAATCGCCGGAGATGGAGATGATTTTTTTCACTCTAATGGTAAGTATAGGGAATTTTTTTTTTCACTCAAAATCGTTGGAGTTTGGCTTGAAATCGCGAGACTTCACACACAGGACACTGAGGGGAGGACACCGATGATACAAATACACTGCTAAACTGTTTGAATGGCTGTATATAGAATTTTTGGGTGTGTGTTTGTATATGGGTGCATTAAATAAACGATTGATGTATATTAGTGTTTTTTTTCTGCATTTTGTATATGTGTTTTTTTTATCCATGTTAAGTGTAATCATAATATCTAAATATGTGTGAATGTGGATGCTCATGTGATGGAGTTCTAATGCTGATGCAAGGTGTAACACGTGAATGTATGGGCTTGTGTGATCTCTGGGTGTATTTTGATTTTAAATTGGTTCATTTATCTGGGATACTGTATCTGTAACTTAATAGCTGCTCTAGTTGTGTTATTGAATGCATCTACCTGACTATGGAATCTTTGTATGAATATGCATATGCTTTGTTTATGCTAGTGTATGCATATCCATGTCTATGTAGGCATATGTGCAGTCTTATACATACGGTAACACACCTACTGTATCTGTGCCAGTTATGGTTATATTTCTCTGTCCTTGATGTTGCCCTTATTAAAAGCTAAACTGCCCATTAAATATCCACTATTCATATACAGCACACAAAAAGCTATAGCCTTTGTTTGGGTCTAAACAAGCAGCTGAAATACACCTTACTTTTATACACTGACACAAGATTACATAACCATTTGCCAGCAATTTTAGCAAAGTCTCCACTGACCCCCCTGAGATTTATCTCGGGAGGCTTTAAGCCTAAACTCCAGCAATTTCCCCTCCCCTTAGTAAATTCAGAGATTTGTATGTTCCTCATGCAAAAAATTGCCAGAGAGCTTTAAACACCGGAGATTTAGGATAGGGTTAGGGTTAGGGCCATGGAAAGGGAGGGTTAGGGTAAGGATCAGGCTGTGGGGAAGGGAGGGTTAGGCTGCGAGTAAGGGAGGGTTAGTAACAGGCTGCAAGTAAGGGAGGGTTAGGGTCAGGCTGTGGGGAAGGGAGGGTTAGGGTAAGGATTAGGGAAAGGGTAGGGATTCATTTTGATACTTACCATTCGCAGCTCCATGTTCGGTGCTCTGTGGATCGATTGCTTAGCCTCTTTGAGGCAGAAGCAATCAATTTCCCAGCCAGTTTTCGGTGGGGACCCACACCCATAATTTTCCCATCAGCATTATTCATTTATATTATTATTTTTTTAGTATATTTTTTCCAAAGAATACCATAATACATTTCTATATCATGAATCATTATCAATGGTCTGAACTTTGCTTACTTGAGAGTTTGACTAACCCTTAAGCAATGAAACTATATAATATGCTTATCTATTGTGGGTTGTTTTTTTAAGCAGGGACCCTACTTTCTATGTGTGTCTGGTTCTATAATTTATTCTTAAAATATATTTTTAAAAAATTCTTCAGTTTCTACTTATTGCAGTTTCATACCATGAGGTTATTTTTACAGGCCTCTGTAGAAAAGCGTAGCTATAGACTGCTATAAGAAATCTATGTTCCACATCCATTTCTCAAACATGTGCATCAGTGCGGAATTGCAGCACCATTAGTAGGATTTGCTTTTATACTGACTGACATTAGAATTGCTTATTTTCTCAAACTTACTTAGCAATCAGTTACATTTTTCAAATTTACTGGTACATTTACAATTATCTGGCTGATCCAGATGGCTGCTTAACAAGCCCTACGCTTCCACCATCTCAGGGATGTAAGCGTAGGGGCAGCTTACTACAAGCGCAAGCATGCCTTATCATTTATGGGCATACTTGCACTTGTAGTTCTACTTGAGTCAGCATGCCCTGTCGAGTTGTACTGTATTTATTTATTTTTTTTACATTGGTTGCGGCGGTGGGACAGGCAGGGGAAGGGGTTTATTTTTTCCAATAGTTAAAAAAAAAAAAACAGCCTTAATTGCTCCGACCGGTTTTTGACAGTGCGGATGTGCCTTGCACATCCGCATACTACTCTGAAGTAGCACCCTACGTGCTATTCAGAGTGGGCTATAGGATGCACGCAAGCGCATCCTTGAATAGCCCATAGGCAAATTAGTTGGCGCGATTGCGCATCGCGCATAGCCGGAAGTCTGAATCAGGTCCTGAGGGTAAAAAAGGGGCTAGAGTAGACCTGAGCAAAACCATGTAGATTGTGAGGGAAGGAAAATGTAAACAGTGAAAACAGAATTAGGGTAAAATTGTTCCTAGGTCAACAAATTTGAGGATGAAACATAAAGCTCTGTAGTATGTGAACTTTTAAAATCATTTGTACCTCTCACATTGCAACTTGCTTTTGTTAAGGTCTATACTTACTCCTATTTTTACTCCCAAAATCTCGATCAGCCCCATCATTTTTAGAATCCTGCTCTGATCTATCTTTGTGTACTGATAATCAATCAATGTATGTAAGCTGATAGGAACCTGTGCCCTATATAACCAATCAGTTTTGTCTGTGGATTACCCTGTGTGTCTTATACCGCTTTCACATCACCATCCCAGAAAAACCCGGTATTTTGTACCCGGGTCTTTTGTGGGAGCAGTGCCGTGTCATTTTCAAAACAGCGTTATAAGTCCACCAAAAATCCGAGAAATTCCCGGGTCTGACCCTTTTACATCACCAGGAATTTCCCGGGTTTTAGTGGATTTTTAGCGCTGAAGAGCATGCTGATGCTTGTAGTGCTACAATCATCAGCATGCCCAAGGATGACAGGGCATGCTAGCGTTGTAACGGATGACAGGGCATGCTGGCACTTGTGGTTCTCCAAGCGCTAGCATGCCCTGTCATCCTTGGGCATGCTGATGATTGTAGAACTACAAGCATCAGCATGCCCGATAAGTGCAATTTTTTTTTACAGGTTTCCGACGCTAGAAAGAGATTTGTTTACTGTTGCCATAGCAACAGTGGACAAATCTAGCCAATCGGGAGGCAAAATGAAAGACCCGGGTTGAAAACAACCCTGGCGCTTTCACATTGCCCCCCTGCCCGGGTTGAACACGGGAAAAACCCTTCTTTTTTCCCGTGTTCAAGTCCCGGGTCTCTTGACCCGGGTCTCCCGGAAGTGGCGGTTTCACATCACCACCAAAAACCCGGGTTTTTGTAAAATGGCGGGTTTTTGCTGAAAAACCCGGGTTTTTGGTGGTAATGTGAAAGGGGTATTAGTGGACTAGAAATGTACTGAATTATATGACTCTGCTGTTGCTTATAAATACTTGCTACCTAAATAAAGTCACATTGGAACTTTATTCTACATCTGATTATTAGAACTTTATTATTTGTACTATTCTACTTTGATCTCAAACCGCTACTGCTCCAAATAGTAAGTATCCTCAACCCGTTCCCTAATTCATACCCTAACTTCCCCCTTCTATTACCATAACCCTAACCCTCCCTTGCCCTCAGCCATACTTCAAGTCTCTTCCCCACAGCCTGACCCTAACCCCCCCTTCCCCACAGCCTAACCCTAAGTCTCCCTTCCCCACAACCTGACCCTAACCCTCCCTTCTCTGCAGCTTGATTCTAACCGGTACCCTCTCCTTCCATCGCCCTAACCCTCCCTTCCCCAGAGCCTAACCCTAACACTCCCCTTAAGCCTAATAGTCCTTGTAAAGGTTACTCACTTCTCTGATGGTCCGGCTGCGGCACTTCCAAAATGAATAGGTGAGTATGCCAATCGAATACTCACCCATCATAAAAAAAAAATCTAAAATGGCTGCCATTTGAAATAGAGACAGCTGAAAAGGAAATTTTGGCTGTCTCTTCTTCTCATTGACAGCCATCGGTGCGGGGATTTCCACCACATTTTTTCTTTTGTTGTATACCGTGTATTACAGAAACAAAGTATTTATTGGAAAGGTATATATTATGTTACAATATCAGATATACTGATCTGAAAATAGATAAATACCACATACACACTAGATATGGGATCAACAAGTGCTGAATATATATTCTATGTCATAGTCCAGAAAAAAGTTACACTAGCCGGTGACATAAAAATGCTGTTTTATATGTACTGCGTATGTGTGCGGCAGATGTAACGCCACGTAACTCTGCACATACATACAGCCTCATATCAACAGCGTAACTATGAACGAAGGGGCGTCACATCCATATGACACTCGTAATTACACTTCGGAGGTGGGGTGAGGCATTTAAATCGTACAATAACAAAAAGGAAAGGTGTGCAAAAACAATATCCTGCGCTGTTACCAATATGACATGGATCAGATTATAACGGTTTATAGAAAAACCAATGCTTCTCTTGGCTGTAATAGAAGATCGTAATTAGGTGTATATATTAGTTTAGTCACAAAGTATCAAAGTATCAGTTTGCATGGATTATTTATACACTGTTGTAAATGTGGCGAACGCGTTTCATCCCACACTGGGGGTCTTTATCAAGGCTTGATAAAGACCCCCAGTGTGGGTTGAAACGCGTTGGACTGTTCAGGACATATATGGTCCATTAAACGGAGTATCACCTTGTTAAAAAGCGAGTTTGGTATTTATAACCTAAATGTCCAATTCTTTTGTGAGCACCCTGCTGTGTGTTTTTTCTGCAATAAAGAGAAGTTTAACGGTATTTTCACCATAGGAGCTTCTGTCTTTTATCTCTTGCATAACACTGAGCTTCCGGACATAGAATCGGCTACCACATTCAATAGATTGCTATCTACCTCACCTTTTAAAGCTGCTACAGAGGGATAATAGTATCCGGCACTTGAAAAGAATCATCAGCGACATCTGTGGAGCGGAAATCATCCCGAAAGCATCAAACAGCAGAGGACACATGCACTGGAGGTTTATTACCTATGAAGACGCACCCGCGATCATCAGCACAACGGGAGAGCATCTCGGGCAGAGGAAAAGACAGCTTGCCGGCGTCTCCTTGCATCAAGCGTAGAAGATCTTCAGGAACGGTACTGTTCAATCAATTCTTTTACTATCTATCATGTGACATTCTAGAGAGAGACCTATCGGGATTCTGTACACAATCTGCAAATATCAGACTGTGTAAAAGAACTCAGAGACATTTGCAACAGTGTATAAATAATACATGCAAACTGATACTTTGATACTTTGGGCCTGATCCAGACCTACGCCCGTCGTCCTAGCGATGGCGGGCGTAGGTCTGGAAAAGCCAATCTGCGCATGCGCCGGGCAGATGTATGGATGGATCGGGCGTCCGTAGCAGCACCGTAGGGACGCTGGAGGGGACGTCCCCCAGCGTCCCTACGTTCAGGTTAGTGTAAGTCTGGGCCTATTACACAGTTCTTATAATTTATTGTTATATTTAAGCATTTTTTTACTATTTTTGCGTGTAATAAATTTGTATTATTTGACATATTCCAGCTTTCTTATTCATTAAGATTATTTTACTTAACAGGATTTATCTGCCTATACGCATCTGTTTGTATGTTTTAAATGAGTACTCATTATGAGTACAACCTACAGTATCCAGAGTTTCTAATGTGGGAAGGTCATGCATATTTTAAACATCAGATCTGTGCCTAGGCTGTACTAAACTCTGGATTAGCTCCTAAATGTGCACTATACTCTAGTATACTCTAAACGGTACTCTATAATTCCTCTATATCTGGCCACTTATACATAAAAATAACAATGCTCCACATTTAATAATAATTTGATGACTTGAAAGAAATTTAGCTGTGGAAAAAGTAGCATATAATAGCTAGTATAATTATATAATTCACTCTAATTAAGGATTTAGAAAAATATTACAATTAAGCCACCCATCATCATCATCATAATAATAATGATAATAATAAATGACAATTTATTACAGTATGAAACCCATTAATGTTATGGGATCCCCTTTATCTAGAGCAACATTCTGTAATCTTGTCTGTACAAGACAGAGGCTCCAAAGTCTCCCAGAGCTATTGTCAAAGTCTGAGCGACAAGTCAGATGGCTTTGGCAGAAGTCAAGCCCCAAGGTCAAAAGGTCTTGACCTTTATGGTGTTGAAATCACACATTGTAAGGAAGGAGAGGAATAGAAAAATCATCCGTCCTACATGAGAACAATGAATGGATCAGGACACAACTAATCTGTATCTGCATAATTCAGGTAAGTCGTGTTATTGAAACAGACAGGGAATGGCAGACTGAGGAATTGTGCTAGCTCACAATAGGAAACAATCATGTATATATTTATGATCACTGAACAATATAGACTGCTTCAGTTCTTGTTTTTATTTTTATTTGTTTCGCTGTAAGAAGCCACTTTGCATACTTTGCTATTATATCATTTTCATCATCAGCAAACATCTACAAGATCACTGATAATAATAACCCATTCTGGGGTAACACCTACTATATATGGCAACATATAGTGCATGAAAAATATATTTATCTGCTTCACAAATTGAAAACTGTTAGAAACAGGAATCATTACATTTCTTATTAAAATGGGATTTGTTTTCTTTTCTTTTTGTGCTCTTCTAGCTTGTACAGAAATGACAAATCTCAAACCAGGGGTCAGAAGGTGACAATCGTCTTGACTAAAGCTGCTGATGCCATTCAAGTGATCAAGCCCTTTAAATTCCTCCATTTATCTTGATGTGACATGTATTTTTCCCCACACACATACACAGTCATACACGAACAGCAATGCCTTTTCTGCACCAACCTACCCCTTATCATCTGTGTTGTGTTGTATATTCTGAATACAAAACAATAATTTAAATAAATGGTCCCTTTGAAAGATTTTGCATGGAAATCACTTTGCTTGAGCCACTGTGGGAGGTCAAGTCTGTTCTATGGACATTTCATATCTGACAAGAATTTGTGCTGACTCTGAAAACACAATAAAAACCCTTATACCATCAGCAGTATAGAAATTGTAGATGTAAACATTATGGCCCAGATCCAGACCTACGTTTCATTGCGTAGTGTATTTACGCTAGAGTATTTACTATGCACTCCCCTAGGCACTCCCCTCGCTTGTACATACTTTGGCCATTTTACGCTTGCCAAACCCTACCTTAATTTTTCAAAGCGTAAGTACTGACATATGAAAAGGCTACATGTACATAAGAATAGAAAAGAGAAGGACAACTTCAAGGCGCTTGTAGGGTCCACAGGGAAAGTGTCAGAATAACTAGCATAAACAATGAAACTAGCTAAAATACAGAAAAATTTATTAAAATCAGTCTGATGCCAATCGATGGTAAGATGAATTCCTCATGAGCAATGAAGACCCAAGAAATAAAACACAAATAACATTTATTAATACAGGGTTCATTAAAACACAATATTAAAATGACAGGAGTCCATACCAGGGAAGTGGTGGTATAATGTGGAAAGCAGTTGGTCTGTAGCTGCCAGATGAAATACCCGGGAAATGGCGCTTCACTCCAACGCTGCACAGGTCTCCTGGTGATGACGTCCGTCTGATCTGCCGGTCTGACTACGCGTTTCGGGCTGCCCTGAGCCCTTTTTCAAAGTCCACTTTGAAAAAGGGCTCAGGGCAGGACTTTGAAAAAGGGCTCAGGGCAGCCCGAAAAGCGTAGTCAGACCGGCAGATCAGACGGACGTCATCACCAGGAGACCTGTGCAGCGTTGGAGTGAAGCGCCATTTCCCGGGTATTTCATCTGGCAGCTACAGACCAACTGCTTTCTACATTATACCACCACTTCCCTGGTATGGACTCCTGTCATTTTAATATTGTGTTTTAATGAACCCTGTATTAATAAATGTTATTTGTGTTTTATTTCTTGGGTCTTCATTGCTCATGAGGAATTCATCTTACCATCGATTGGCATCAGACTGATTTTAATAAATTTTTCTGTATTTTAGCTAGTTTCATTGTTTATGCTAGTTATTCTGACACTTTCCCTGTGGACCCTACAAGCGCCTTGAAGTTGTCCTTCTCTTTTCTATTCTTATGTACATGTAGCCTTTTCATATGTCAGTACTTACGCTTTGAAAAATTAAGGTAGGGTTTGGCAAGCGTAAAATGGCCAAAGTATGTACAAGCGAGGGGAGTGCCTAGGGGAGTGCATAGTAAATACTCTAGCGTAAATACACTATGCGATCAAATGTATCAAGCACTTAGGTCTGGATTCGGACCATTGTTGTTAGTAGTGAGAGGATTGAGAAGATACAGTAATATTGGTGAAAAAAATATATTCTTGTATCTTTATCTAATGCAGCAATAAAATGAATATTTGAGTTTCAAGCATTGGATCCCACTGGTATAAATTCAGAATTTGAGCTAAAATGTTTTTTTTTATATCTATTATGAGATAACTATTATCATACGCAAATACTTTCTACAATATTGCATGCCCATATTTTTGAATATTAGTTTTATATTATCTTTTATCTGGAATAAATGGGGGGTCCTTTTATATTTATCGGCCCCAATATAATGTCATTAAAAAGACTCCAAGATGGAAAGGAGGAGAGAGCACGGGAGAATCTGCCTTCCTACTTGTTGCATGTACACCACAGGGACGACAGGCCATATCATAGGAAGCAACAAGGTATCCAGCAAAGAACCGGAGGCATTGTTTTGAATATTGTACCACGATACATACTTTTTTATTATTGCAGCTACAAGTGATAACTAACTTGTGAGCAATAGATAGCAGTGCATGAGTGAGCAGGGAAATAATAGACATCCCTATGAAAATACCCAGCTATATAAATCTGTGTTGTGCTTCTTGAAAGTATATTTCTTGACTTCAACATAGACCATATATTCAGCGCTTGTTGACCCAACATCTAGTTTGTGAAGCATATATTTCTAGCTTAATACTGTGATTTAATGCTCTGAGAACTTGTTTGCATTGTTACTTACTAACCACCATTTCCATGGATATAGTATATTGTAACACTTTCTACAAAGCCTGTTGCAGTCAGGGTCACAGTCTCCATAAAAATGCTATAATGTAAAACTAATAAAATAAAGTATTTGTCAATGTGATATCTTTACAATGATCATAACCCATGAAAAAGCAACATTTCCCAAATATTACACTAACATGGTTAGAACACTGTATTAAATATTTCCACTCATACAATACATCTGCATTGCTGGGGTCTTTTTCTGGCTTGGGTATTCGATGAAAGTTATACTTGAAATCTGAACTGCAAAACTTCATTAAGAAAGTGTTTTGTGTGGGTAGTTGCTACAATGCGGTGCCTGCAAACTCAGTCAGAAGTATAGTAATGAACATATTAGGTCTGATCCAGAGGTGAGTGTATGGCTATGATGGGGTGTTTCTCTGCATGATTTTCTGCTGTGCATGCTGAGAACTGAAGAGCACGCCTTCCCATCCAATTCTCATGATAGCGCAACGAGAGCTGCTTTGGCTTCTGAGGGGCGTGTTGTGGATGGGTAGGGGTGGAGGGACATAGGGCCAGATCCAGAACTTTTAGACCGCATATACGCAATCTATGTATCGAAACGATACGCAGATTACGTGCAATAGCTACTACGCATGTTACTGTTTATTGAACTACGTCCGTCTATGGAAGACGGACGAAGTTCTGGATCTGGCCCATAGTCACATAGTAAGGGCGTGCTCAAGCAAGTGCGCCCAATCCAGAGCCAAACACAGATGCAAATCATTTGCACCAGACACATCATGTCTATGTCCATGGGGCTCACCTTCCATGAACTATATCCAGAACCTTGCATTAGAATGTGACACTGAACGCATTGTAAAATGTCAGCAATTGCTGCCGAAGTATTGTGCATGTGTTATATCATTTCTGCATTGTAAATATAGTTTTCAATAGCTTTGTGACATTTACAATCTGACGGCTGTTCATATTAATGAGAACCTCCATTTACTGTCAGCATTGCCTGTACTTGTGCAATGTATTTGGGCACGTAGCTGTAATGGGTTTAGCTGCTGTGTGTTTATACACTAAGTGCCAGAAATGCTTGCAATCCAAAGGCAGCATTGTGTGCACTTTTGGATGGCATGCAGACCGCCGTTCTTTTTCATATTGCATCTACAGCTTTCTCGATGTGTGCACCTCTGAATCAGGCCCATTATCTGCATTACCCTGCAATTACCACCAGTTGTGGTTATGATGCAGACCCAGTCTTTATTGCCTTCTCTGCTCGGTTACCCTTACTTCCACAGAACATACCCCAATTACTGCATTTCTGACATCTCTATCTGGCACATGCATGCTAAATTGCAGCCATGCACACAGTAGATCAGGGGTTTTGAACCAGTGGTACTAGAGAAATGTTGGGACCCAGTATACTCAGGTCATGCCAGACCTGGGTACTAGTCCAGTGGTGATACTCAGACCACTGTGTGATGGCAAGCTTGTCAGGAGATAGCAGCCATACATATACTTTAACCAGGTGCAATACCAGATGGCAGAGGTCATAAAATTATCTAGATGGCTGTTTAGATTATGTAAAAAACAATTACTTTAAAACCACTGCAAAATGTGTAAAGAAAATAAAATGTGTGTGTGTCTACATGATCTGCAAAAAAGGTATGTAAAAAAGGGCAGTATTCCCGGTATCCCGGAAGAGCCAGCAAATCTCCAGCAAGGGACTTGAGGCTTGTGGTTTCCATGAAATCACGGCCTCAAATCCTGCCCCCCTGCCTGGCAACACTAGTTTACTAGTGTTGCTAGGGACAGGGAGGGACTTGATGATGCAAATTGCCCACCCCATCCATATGAAAGCCCGAAAGGGGTAATTGATAGTTAAGGGGCAGGGCTTAATGACGTGATTTGCATACATCACGCCGCTAAGCCCCCCGCCCTCTGGCTGCATCTATGGCTTCCCTCCGGGATCTCCCGGAGGAAAGCTTTTAAAAGTCAGCAACCCTGGTATAGAGCCACTGCTGTAGATGATTATACTAGGTCTTGTCATCCATGTAAACTCTTCAAATTCTTGTTTGAATGTGTAAAAATCAAGTTGTTTTGGGGTTTAACAAATAAACTATCACTTCTTACAGTATATCACTTATTTATAATGTAATACCTTTTGTGTCCTTTACTTGAAGTTGCTTCAAAGATAATTAGTAACATTACAATACACAGATCATGCAATCTATTAGTTTTATTTGTCAAGGCAAAATATCCTGGACGTTTAATCTTTAGTAATTCTATGTAAGAATCTATGTGATCGATCAGTATTAGGATCAAGGTGTTATAAGATAATTAACCTTGGCTGCTAATCCTTATTACCTTCAATACCTCTAACAAGCAAATCCATTTCCTTTTCATTCTCAAATATTTCCCACATAAAATATTGTTATGTGGTGGTTTTATTATCCTAGTAGGATAAAGCAATAAACACATCTCAAGGATTTTCTGTTTTTTCCCCACGTTATTATTAAATGAAGGTATGGTACACAAACCTTTTCGTTTACTGTCTGCTGAGATTTCTTTTCAAAACTCACAGCCTTCAGGTTTAGAGGAAATGGATTAGTATGTGAAAAAAAAACAGGTTTATAAAATCTAGTTTACCTACGTAATATTCATGGCAAGAATGTGTTAAGAAGTGAATATATTGTACAATATTTAAATAAGAAAGTTGCTAAAATGAGCAAATCTACACCTTGACAAAATCATTCTGAATTGCATGGCTAGGAAAATGTAAAATGGACAAGTAGAATTTTAGATGAAGGGTGACGTTTCAAAGCAAACCTCTAAGCATACACATAGGGCCAGATTTACTAAGCTGCGTTTTTGGAAAAGTGTAGCTCAAAATTTCCTATTACATACTAGAGAATGTCATCTAGAATCTGATTGGTTGCTATGGGCAACATCTGCACTTTTCCAAACACGCAGCTTAGTAAATCTGGCCCATAAAGTTGTGTTCATTGTTTCTGTTCTATAAGCAAAAGCAAACCATACTTTCCCTGGATACAAATAAAATGTAATCAGTAGCAACCATGCTACGTTTCAGTCACTTTAATATTTAGTCATAGCAAATGAAAGGCTGTCAGCTTTACTTAGATATATGTGTTTCGAGAGAAAATCTGTGTGAATTAAAAACCACCATCTAGGACAGGATCCAGTGATAATAACAGCAGCTGACTTATGGATTCAACATGCGTAAGTCAGCTGTCCATTCGCACTGCACACACACTAACTACATTCTTATGTATCGGAACGTGGTTCATCTATCTCTGACAGCGGGGCAGGTTGAGCCAGCATGCACACAGAGTTGGGTATACATTCATATCATACAGTAAGGGCTTTCCTAAGGCCTTACGTGCCATTCTGCATTGCGTACCAGAGCCTTGCGGACACTTAACGTAGGGTTCTACGTACATTTGAGGACAGTCCGGAGGGTGTGCACTCAACTTGAAAGTACGAAATTCAAAGATCGCAAATTGTAATTCAGTTGATTTGGTCCATAGATATTACAAATATTTATCTTTAAAAGGACCAAGGTAATATAAATGGATATTACTTAGACACTGTTTCCA
Organism: Limnodynastes dumerilii; assembly: GCA_011038615.1. Classification (NCBI taxonomy): domain Eukaryota; kingdom Metazoa; phylum Chordata; class Amphibia; order Anura; family Limnodynastidae; genus Limnodynastes; species Limnodynastes dumerilii. The sequence continues at coordinate 314,020 of WWET01001506.1, read as the reverse complement.
TGGAAACCTAATTAATGTGAAGAGAAAAAAGCGATAAAAAAATAATGAGAAAAGAATACAGACATCTGTGTCTGACTGAACAATATGTGCTTTTTGGTATTGCTTCTTCTAATATTTCAGCAAAGCACACAGATTATAAAAAAAATGCAATGTAATAGAGAGAGATTAAGAGGCCGGATCCAGATTTAAGACCGTCAGGTCACTTATGCACGCAAGGCACGTAAGTGTCGTAATTTGACTGGAGGCCGCATGCGCCCTCCAGCTGTAACGCTAGGGTTACAATACAAGCCCCTTTGCATGCATGCAAAGTGTACAGTGTGGGAGGGGGCTCCCACTGCTTCGGATCAGCGGTCGTATGGGTGTGCACTCCCTTCTCTCTCTCGGACAGACAGACCCCGCACGTACGGAAAGTGTGCAGGAGTCTGGATCCAGTCCATATTCATGTTTACTGATATTGATGCCACTACTCTCTAAGGTGTGAAGTCCAACACACCCATGGTCTTTATGGCAGAGTGGACCATGTTGGATGTGTACAAGCATAGAGGACAGGCCAATCAGACACACAGGCAAAACAGAAAGACGGCGCACCAGTGCAGAAATGATTCTGACACCGGATACCCACAGAGCAGGCAAGAGTGGTGGTGAAATATCTAAAATACCAGACAGACACAGCTAGATAGAAGTTGAGCGCAGATGGGAGTGCAGACTTGCAGAACATCGAGTCTGGATGAGATTAGCTGCAATGAGTAACACAGTAGTATACAAGTGTAGATGGGGGAAGCACAGTAATGATAACCAAGTTAGGATGGTAACAACTGTGGTGGCTATACAGAGAGAGAAACATGTGCCGATGAAATAGCACGCTAAACTGAGGTTTAAATAGCTGCAGCAAGAATGTAAAGTGCAAAGGAAATGGCACCACAGATATAATTCACCGGGCATGCATATGTGTCAGAATGGGGGGGTGCGAGGGGGCACTGTGGGGGAACAGAATGGTGCACTAATTATTAAACTGGAAGCGTATTGTGCTTCTAACAGAACATCAGGTTTATTATGGAAGCACAGGGCATCTGATTTTCTGGTGCCAAGAACTGCTAGTGGGTAGGTGGGAAGAGTGGCACTGATCTAGGCACTGTGTATGTGTTTCCATGAAACTGCAGCTCCCGGATCAGCGTGACGCTGACGAGGTCTTAGGTCACGTTAGCATCATTCACAAAGCAGAGTGCGCTGCGGAGGACAGAAAGAAGAAAAAGAAGAAGAGAGGTGAGAAGGGAAGACAGCAAATGTAAGAGGATTAAGAGCTTATTAAAAAGGAACAAGGAGAATGAGGAAAGAAGAGAAAGAGGAGTTTGATATTGTACAAGCAGGGAGAGAATGTAGGGATGGATCAATGTAGGGGCACAGAGAGGGAGAGGAGCCATACAGTGGCACAGAGGATTTCAGGAGGCATACAGGAACACAGAGAAGGACAAGAGACATAAAATCACAAAGAACGAAGACAGCAATCCAAAATGTGCCCTTAGATCACACTCCAAAATTTGCCCTTAGATCACACTCCAAAATCTGCCCTTAGATCACACTCCAAAATCTGCCCTTAGATCACACTCCAAAATGTGCACTTAGATCACACTCCAAAATGTGCACTTAGGTAAACTGACACCACCCCTCAAAGCCAAATAATGAAATACATTTTTTATTATGTTATTCATTTTATATTTTAATATTTAATTTTATTTTGGGTGATGCAACTTCCAAAAACCTGTAGACCAACTATATCAACATATAAAGGTGGTTGTAAAGCAGAGTTCACTAAGTCTGTCTCATCGCATAAAATGTAATAGATATTTATTAGCTATGCATTAAACTGAATTTGAAGGATTAAAAAATAGATAAATAGAAAAAATAGAAAGTGATTAAAGTACAGTAAGTAAAATGTTATATAGATATAAAAATAGCCACCTAACCATATTATGCTATCTATGTAGTGCAATATATATAAAACGTATAGAATGCTTTATTACTATTTGTATAACCAGTTGCAGTGGCGGGCTGGGTCGGGGGGCAGGGTGGCATGTGCCTCCCGGGCCGCACCGCCAGCTTGTGTTTAGGGCCGGCTTCCCACCCACCAAGATTGCGCTGGGGAGTTAACAGAAACGTGTTTGATCCTTCTAATATTCACGAAAATAGCTTTAGAAGGATCAAAACCTGTTTCTAGCTGGTTACCCTGCAACCAAACTCCCAGGCAGAGGCTCCCACATCCTATCCATGGGCTGGGGAGTTTAGTTGCTGGGCTGGCAGTTCGTGCTCCTCCCCCTGTGTCCCTTCTATGAGAAGCTGACAATAGCGATGCCTGCATGTGTGTGAGCACTGATTGGTCACACATGCAGGATATCTGTATGATCTGCCGTTTTCTCCTTCATCTCCTGCATATAAACGGCAGATGATACAGATATCCTGCATGTGTGTACAATCATAGAAGGGACACAGGGGGAGGAGCACGGACTGCCGGCCCAGCAACCAAAGAGAAGGAGAAAACGGCAGGTGGAGGAGTGCAGATTGCAGGCCCTGACACCTTCCTTCAGGTGAGTCAAGAGACAGATGGAAGGGTGACAGAGGCTTTTATAGGAACAGAACAGGAAGTAAATTAATTAGAGAGAGGGCATTAAGGAACAATGGGGATGTGTCAAGAGAACCATTCCTCCCCAGCGCAGACTGGCGGCCTTGCTGGGAAGAAGGTCAGAGGAAGAGCCAGCATTGTTGACCCAGCAAAATGTAAGTGGTATTTCTTTACTTTAAACTATTACTGTTTGATAATTGTATCATTGGGATGAAGGCGGCTAGTTTAAAACTTTATAAAATAGTATGAATAAAAAAACCTATTGATAACATGCAGTTTTACCTTTTTTGTTTTCATTTTATTTTATTTGGTTTGATTTAGTCTCACACAGACTTTGTTTAAAACAGAGAAGTATACAGAAAATAACAACGATACTGTTATTATCCGTATACTTCTTTGTTTTAAATAAAGGAGGGTAGGGGTCGGGTGGTTTCACTATTATTGGCCACTAGCTGCTGTACTTTGGTAGCGCTGACCCTTGAAGTCTATGCTTAGATATTGTTCTCATACACATTACACAGCAGTTGCTTGGTGTATAACAGTAATGTTACATCATACACATTACACAGCAGTTGCTTGGTGTATAGCAGTAATGTTACATCATACACATTACACAGCAGTTGCTTGGTGTATAGCAGTAATGTTACATCATACACATTACACAGCAGTTGCTTGGTGTATAGCAGTAATGTTTTTTTCTGGTAATTTTTTTTGACAAAGCAATTGGTGTGTAATTACTAGAATTCTAGAAGATAAAAATTGCACCAAATGAAAAAAAAACAAAAAACTAAAAAAACACTGTTTGATGTGACCTCTATTAATTTTTTTTACCTATGACCCCACAAAACCTAGTACCACCTCTGTTACTAAGTGTGCTGCCTATACACTGAATCACCAATTAAATATGTGATAACCCTGAGGATGGGCCGTTACTTATGGGCTACTGCTTTGGGCTTGCCCCCAGTCTAAAATTTGCCAGCCAGCCTCTGACCAGTTGTTGACAATATATAAGTCATGATTATCTAAATTCTGACCCAGAAACGGAATAAGAACAGGATACTTGGTTCTGCTGGTTGGAATTCAAGTCCTCTTATGGGGCAATGGACAGATAGGTCCGCTAACCCCCCTTTGGAATCAGCAGGCCCATCCACCCATATATCTTGAGACTGACTGTTATGTTATTAAGGTGCTCCCACAGACTGTGTCCCTTACCTCTACATAATACAATCCCGCTGAACATGCCATGCTCTTTCTGTCATCTTGATGTGAACCTCAGATCTTTCCGCAACTCCCTCTTTCAATCCCTACCTCAATTAAACTATAGGAATTTTATTAATTCATTTTAATTTAATTTACTATTATAGGAAATTATTAAGATTTCATAAAATGTTATATTTGGTGTATTTCTGTTAACAATCTGTGCATGTATACGCAAGGCTTTGATCTGTAGTTAGATTTGTGACAAATTGTACTAGCCTTATGTGTCTAACCCAATGTTAATGATATCTGAATTGTATGTTATTCCTTTAAAATATTAAATAAAAACAATTTACATACAAAAATAAAGCTCAGGAAATGTTGGGCAAACAGAGCAGAGGTAAATCCCGTCTTCCTATTAAAGATGTGCGCCTGGCCATTTTTTGTGTTTTGGTTTTGGTTTTGGATTGGTTTTGCCAAAACCGCCCTTGTGTGTTTTGGTTTTGGTTATAATTTTTTTTTTTTAATCATAAAACCAGCTAAAATCACAGAATTTGGGGGTGTTTTTGTTCCTACGGTATTATTAACCTCAATAACATTCATTTCCACTCATTTCCAGTCAATTTTGAACACCTTACAGCTCACAATATTTTGTTTTATAAAGTTTAGGCCCAAAAGTTGACTGGATGACTAAGCTAAGCGACAGAAGTCACTTTGTGATTGCCACACAAATCTGTCCACAGAAAAGACAATCGGTCACACACTTAGGTTGGGCAGAGCAACCTATACAGTGATACAGTAGTATATATTATGTTAGAGACAAAAGAAGAAGAATTATTTTTTGGGGCGTTATCCCACACTTTATGATTGACGCACAAATCTGTCAGCTAGACAATTGGTCACAGACTGAGGTTTTGCAGAGCACAACCAAAGTATAGCAGTTCCCCTATACAATACACAGCCTCTATACAGTACACAGCTCCACATGGCAGCCCCTTGTCACACAGCACCGCAGCCAAACCCCCATCATATGTCTCCAGTACCCACGTAACCTTATCACATGTCTCCAGCCCCCCAGTATCACCCATCATGTCTCCATACTCCCAGAAACCCCCACATATGTCTTCGGACCCCCAGTATCACCCATCATGTCTCCAGACCCCTGGAATCCCCCATCATATGTCTCCAGCTCCCCAGTATCCCCAATCATGTCTCTAGCCCCCCAGTATCCCCCATCATATGTCTCCAGCCCTCCAATATCCCCCATTATATGTCTCCAGCTCCTCAGTATTCCAATCATATGTCTCCATTGGCCAGCCCCCCAGTATCCCCCATCATATGTCCAGCCCCCCAGTAACCCTATCATATATCTCCTGCCTTTCCAGTATTTCCATCATGTCTCCAGCTCCCCCAGTATTGCCATCATGTCTTCAACACCCCCCAGTATATCCATCATGTCTCCAGCTCCTCCAGTATTCTCATCATGTCTACAGCTTCCCCTAGTATTTCCATCATGTCTCCAGTTCCCCCCAGTATTTCCTTCATGTCTCCAGTTCCCCCCAGTATTTCCATCATGTCTGCAGCTCCCCCCAGTTTTCCCATCATGTCTTCAGCTCCCCAGTGCTGCCATCATGTCTCTTCAACCTCCCTTTTTACTTTAATTCCCTTACTTATCATTGCTGTGTCCCTCGCTCCTTCCTCCACCGCCGTGGCATTGCTCTATGTGAGCCAAAACCCAGTAAGATCTGATGTGGGATATGGAAGTTCGGCCTCCGTGACGTCACCCGAGGTGCATGCGAAGATTCGAGCCCCTTTGTAAAAAAAAATGGGGAAGGGGCACACATTTGGCAAAAAAAAGTTGTGACTCCCCTGCGAGTATGATTGGTAATAGCTAGAAAAATCAGGAGATCAGAGGCAGGAAGAATACCAGAGGTGGGAAGAACACCAACAATAACAGTGACACCTTTCCCAGAGGCATATGAATAAGTTTATACCCTAGGACAGTGATGGCAAACCTATGACACGTGTCACGCAGCGTAAAAGCGGGAGGTTGAGAGAGGCGCCGCAGAGGAGAGCAGAAAGCAGAGGTAAGTTTATTTTAAGTTTCAATTATTAAAAAAGGCTGGGTACTAATAAAGGGGGTAAAAAGGCTGGGCAAAAAAAGGGGACAATAAGACTGAGCACAATAAGAGGACAAGACTGGGCACAAAAGGGCAAAAAGGCTCGGCACTAATAAAAGGGGCCAAAAGACTGGGCACAAAAAGGGGCAATAAGGCTAGGCACAAAAGGGCAAAGGCTGGGAACTAATAATGGGGGCAAAAAGTGCCAAAGGTTGTGCACAAAAGGCTGGGCACAATAAGGGGACAATAAGACTGGCCACAAAAGGGCAAAAAGGCTGGGCACTAAAAGGCTGGGCACTAAAAAAAGGGGGCAAAAAGGCTGGGCACAAAAGGAAAAAAAGGCTGGGCACAAAAAGGGGACAATAAGGGTGGGTACAAAAGGGCAAAAAGGCTGGGAACTAATAAAGGGGGCAAAAAGTGCCAAAGGCACTTAAAAATGTAACTCTTTCTTTACTAGGGCTGCAAATATCACAAAATTATGGATATTTTTAGTGACACACCACCCAAGGTAAGCTATATTTTTTTCCGAATTTTGACACACCGAGCTCAAAAGGTTAGCCATCACTGCCCTAGGAGGAGCAAAAGAAATGTCAGCTACTTCCTAGATCCTAACAAAAGGCTGCAAAAGACCCCTGGGCAACAAACTGCTGATATTTGGTCCTGGTAAGGGGGTGACCACCAATTGTCACCACACCCCCTGGTTAACCAGCAGTAAGAAGAAAGGCATTGGCCCGGAAGGGTGGTCTGCCCTCAGTGTGCTTCCCAACCCCTATGCAGCATGCAGTATAGCCTGGGCTTTGCTAAGAAAGTGCTAGGCAGGTGTTGTTTGATAAGTGGGCATATCTTTAGGTTACCACCCCCCCTTCCTTTTCCAAATGCTCATAATAGGCTTGACTGCTCTACACATTGCACTGGATAGTAACAGCGCCATCTTATACACCCCTATTATACTATTTTAACACCAAGACTAACTCATCTCTCTTCCTTTACAGCACTAAGGTCACTAAGCCTAATGATGGGAGCACAGCAATCAAAACTCCTGGATCCTGGTGAGCTGCGCATAGTATAGACAGTTCATAGCACACAATAGGATTGCTAGTAGGCTGGCCTTAAGTCGGGCAGGTTTCTGAGTGCTAGACTCAGCAGTTTATCAGGGCATTTCTTATTCTTTGGATTCTCACAAGGGACATTCATTAAGTGTTCTTTTCCTGTTCTTTTCAAGTAACATTTCATTCTGCAGCCAATTCCAAACTCTTACCAAGCCTCCATTTTCATGAAATGGAATTCCTACATATCCTGCATGTTCTCTCTTTTAGGGATAAATTTACTAAACTGCAGAAAAGAAAAAGTGGAGATGCTGTTCATAGCAACCAATCAGATTCTTCTGACATTCTCTGGTATGTAATAGGAAAGTGAGAGCTAGAATGTGATTGGTTGCTATGGGCAACCTCTCCACTAGACTAGATATTAACCACACCTTCCACTTGCAAACACTTAAGTCTATTGATCTCAATAACACAATAATTTAGTGCTTCCCCATTTACCCTCAGTTTACATACAACATCCTTATGGACAAACAAGTCCTTTATTAAAATAGTCTAAAATTCAATCAATTAATCATTATGGGCCTGATCCAGACTTAATAAGGACAGCTAATTTACACATGCTGCATGCATAAGTCTGGCTGTGAGAAGGCACTGCACATGCGCGTGGCAGATGTTACTCATCATAACTCTGGTCATATGTAACTTATATGTAACACAGTACGACAGGGCATGACATTCCTATGTGGAGATAGCCGGGGACCCGCTGTTGCTGCCGCGGCTGAGCAGAGGTCCGGTCCCAGAGAGAAGGGTGACGTCAGGGGACCCCTCCGCTCGGCACCGCTGTGGTGCCAGTGTGTGTCCGGATGTGGGGGAGGAGAGTGACGGCGCGGCGGGCCAATCAGCGGCCGCGGCGTCACTGGCTCCGCCCCCTGAAGAACGGAAGGTCATGCAGGCAGAGCGTGATGAGGAGAAGAAGCAAGCGCGCGAAGGAGAGGTAGGAGAGGGATGCTGTGCAGCTGAAGCCACGAGGCTGGGTAAGTGCTTGAAGTGCAATTACCGCTGGACCACCACTGTGTAATTACCGCTGGATCACCAGGGTGAAGAACTCTGCATAGAAGAAGGTGCTAGCCTGGGACAGACTGCACCTGTTCCCCTATGACAACGAGCTGTTGCCCAGTGAATATTAACCCCCAGTGTGCCTGGACCAAGAGGGTATTAACCCTCTGTATATTTCTCACCACCATTAACCCCAGTGTGCCTGTCCCATACATATGGGAGTGTTAGGGGCGTGTATGTTGATACGCCCGAGCGTACGTTCGCATTCGCCCGTCGTGCGAATTTTCGTAGCGCTGGATCAGGCCCAACATCCTTATGGATAAACAAGTCCTTTATTAAAATAGTCTAAAATTCAATCAATTAATCATTATGGGCCTGATCCAGACTTAATAAGGACAGCTAATTTACACATGCTGCATGCATAAGTCTGGCTGTGAGAAGGCACTGCACATGCGCGTGGCAGATGTTACTCATCATAACTCTGGTCATATGTAACTTATATGTAACACAGCACGACAGGGCATGACATTCCTACACAAGCCGAATATATGCATTGTGGGTGGGAGGAGGCATTTAAATTGTACAGTATGGGATGAGTTTGGCACTTACGTATGGTGCCATAGGGCCTGATCCAGACATACCCTCGCGTGCGTTTTTCCGATGGTCGTAAGCGTAAAAATGGCCATTTGTACTTACTGCGCATGCACGGGGCAGATGTTATGCTCATCTTACGCTCAGAAATTTTGAGCATATGGTCTCTGAGCATACCACCTTTGTAACTACGGTCGAGGGAGCGTGCCTGGCATACGATTTTTGTAAATACGCATTGAGTGCGGGGTGAGGCATTTAAATCGTACAGTATGGGCGTGCTAAGCATTGTAACTATGCAAGGAGCTTACGGCCGCCCGCGATCAGAAAAGTTAGGGTAGGGTTGGCTGGGCGTAAGACAGCAAGAGTAAGTATGAACAAGGGGATAGCCTATGGGAGTGCATCGTAGGTACGCTGGCGTAAATACGCTACACACATGAGTGTAGGTCTGGATCAGGCACTATGGGGCTGATCCAGAGCTACGCCGGCTGTAGTAACTACGGCGGGCGTAAGCTTAAGTTCGGCTGAACAGCCGATCTACGCATGCGCCGGGCAGATAACTAGGCTTAACTGCAGCAACGTCTAATCGTGGATTGGGCATCCGTAGAACCAGCGTAGTAACGATGGAGGGGCCGTCCCCCAGCGTTACTACGCTCTAGTTAGTGTAGGGAGGTGGGGAGAGGGAGGGTAATGAGGTTGGGAGGGCAGCGTTATCGTACTAATGCCGCCGTCCCAGCGTAGTTACCCTCGCTTATGCATGCTGAAGTCAGGGTAGCCTTCAGCCGGCGTAAGCGAGGGTAGCTACGCTGGGGGCAGGGGAAGTGTCAGGGGGAGTCCCACGATGTAATGCTGAGCGTTAGTATGCTCAGCGCTACATCGTAGGTCTGGATCAGGCCCTATGTGCGTAATGGGACATCTGCCACTGACCTTCAAAAGTTTCTTATAGTATACCCAACTTTTGGAAAGCCCCAATTCGCTCTGAATGTCAAATAGCTTACTAGTCTTCAAAAAAGCCCTCACAATTCAGGACCTGATTCACACTTAAGAACGCGTTAGGTACTTAAATATACGCAACTAATAGCAAGGCAACTCCCTCAGCACACCCCCAGTTTTCAGGTTCTTAAGAGACTTATGAGTGCCATAGGGCTCCCTTAACTGTAGGTTCGCATTTGTGTGCGTAGGGCATCTAATTACGATCGTGTCTGCATAACCGCACCTACTTTTGGTCATTTAAAGGTCTCCCTCCCCCAATCTTCGTATCTGGTGTGTTAATTATTCATGGCACGCCCCTTTCGACATAAGTTACTGCGAACCTAGAGACTTTAGCTGCGTACTGTTGAATCGCAGCATTTGCGTTCCCAAGTCCAACGTAAATAGCGTATAAAAGTTACTACGCATGCGCAGTATATACCTTCTTAAAAATACGCACCTAAAAACAAAAAATGTCTTAACTGGGAATCAGGCCCTTAGTTATTAATCTACTAAACCTCTTCAACCGATTTCCCAATATGTAACTTGGGGGCTGCAATTATATCAATTTATTATTTAAACTCATACTTTTATCATTTATATACTTTTTTAAGTTTAGGAAATGTGCGTCTGTCTCTATAGAATTCTAGTGGTACCTTTTTAAGAACAGCTAATGAAAACAAATAATTACATCAAAATAATTACTCAGGCAGGTCCAATTTGCAGGCCAACATCGGAGAATTGCTTTAGCATGTTTCATATTACTATTCTGATTATTTTTTAATTACTTTATACATTAGACTATTAAGGATTAATAGCTAAAAAATATCACTTATCCCGACTTGTGATCCGAATACTGTTTTCTACTAACTGTACTTTAACTGACCCTTTGGTGAAAGACTGTCCTTGTGAAGCAGAAAACTGGCTGATATGTTGCTTGGCAGGTAGTATGTTTAAAATATTTCTCATTTTTGGGCAGGA
>WWET01001506.1:280163-292514 GCA_011038615.1 Limnodynastes dumerilii | reverse complement strand
TTTCCAGGGCCACTTTCCTTTCCCCATCCGCCCCTGCCCATAATATAGTTTTAGTCCTTAGTGTGCTCCCTAAATATAGTTTCAATCCTTAGTGCAGCCCCCAGTTACAGTTTACTTACCCTCTCCTCGCTCACCTCTGCGGCGCGCTCTCTGCATTGTCTGGTGGTGCGTGCAGTGAATACAGATGCTGACATGACCCAAGGTCATGTCGGCGTCTGTATTCACCGCATGCACTCCCCACTTTGATGCCTGCTACCCGCTGTGACTCCTGGAAAAGGAGTCTAACGGGGGAAAAAAAAACAAGTTGGGTTTAGTAGGACTCATGCCCTAAGGCTTCGATTGTGCCCACATCAGCTGGGTGCCATCGGAACCTGGGGCACGAGCCTTGTCAAACCCACATTAGTTACGCCTCTGGGGAGGGTGCTTTGACTGCCACTGACTTACCTTCACTCATTGACGGAGCCCAGGCCAGAAGTAGTCTTAATACTGTAAGATGGCATAGAAATACTGCAATTGATGTATAAAATATATAATAATACTCTTGTGGTAGAGAATATATTAAATATACAGTTATAATATTAAGTTAATAAATAAAGCCATCCCTCCCAAGCTAGAACAGATATAAAATTAAGTGTATACCTATTTCATAAAGAAAACTATTATTTGCAACCTGTCACATTAAATGATAAATATTCACATTTAATATATACTTATTTAGTCTAACCTACAGTAAGTAAATTATATTCACAATAATAAACCTATTTACAGTTAAACACCCTCATTCATAAAGAATCACTAATAGTAAGAAAAAACTCTCTCAAACTAAAACCAAAATGATAATATTAACACAAAAAAATACTCCTGCATGAAATAAGCACCCCTTTTAACATGGGCCAGGCCCGTGGCTGCCCAGGATCCAGCCTGTATGTGTGAAATGTCGGAGCTCAATCACCATAGTCCACTGCTTCTCCTCTCACTGCTCCTCCCAATCAGTCTGATTGTACACACATGCCGGATACCTGTATCATCAGCCGTTTATATGCAGATGAAGGAGAAAACGACTGATGATACAGGTATCCTGCATGTGTGTACAATCAGTGCTCACACACATGCAGGCATCGTTAATACCGGCCTATACTGAGATAGGACAGAGGGGGAGGAGCGCTGACTGCCGGCAGAGCAACTAAACTCTGGTGTCCTGGGCAGGACAGAGAGGAGGCCAGGGGCAATCCCGGGCCCCCTCTCTGTCCGGGCCGAGGACACTAGGCCCAGTTGTCCCCCCTGATAGCGGCCCTGGGCATAAGCCTTCCTTTTCCCAGCCAGTTCAGAATTGGCTGGGTGCTAGGGTTGTTTCTAGATCAAGTGAGCCGCGCTCAGGCCTGGCTACAAAAACCTTGTGGCCCCGGCACACTGATGTTTTTCGGGGCCCCCATCTCTGTTCAATAGTGGATTGCAGAGGTCCCCCTGAATGTCGGGGTCCACAGTTGTCACCCCCTGTCGCCAGGCCTGGCCGTGCTATCACATGGGCGTGCCCCTAGATGACTTATAGGGAGTGCCCAGTAGAGAAGCCCCTCTTTAGGTCATGCAGCCCTCTCTCGAGCTGCAGTCACATAGACCGCGGCTCACACAGACACCAGCCGCATCAGTTAACAGATGCAACCGGCGTCTTTAGCTTAACTGTCCTGGATATATCCTATAGGAGCCTTGTAGTACCAAATATTTTATATTAAATAACGCTATTCAGCGAGGGAGAAGAGGGAGAAGGTAAAGGTAAGTGAGAGTTTAGAATTATTTTTTTATAAAAAAAAAGTTGAAAGGATGGGCACAGATAAGGGTATGGGCACATATAAGGCAGCACAAAAGGAGGCTGGGCATATATATAAAGCGGCACAAAGGGAGACTGGGCATATATAAGGGGGCACAAAAGGAGGCTGAACACATATAAGAGGGCACAAAAGGAGGCTTGGCTCATATAAGGGGGCACAAAAGGAGGCTGGGCACATATAAGGCAGCACAATTGGGGTCTGGGCACATATAAGGCAGCACAAATGGGGTCTGGGCACAAAACAATTGGAAGAAGTGGATGGCTGGGCACATGCTAGGGGATGGAAGTAAAAGGCTTGATGTATATCTTTTTTGGTGGTGGCGCTGGAATTTTTTTCCCTCCTTGGCTCTGCTAGGTCTAGAAACAGCACTGCTGGGAGTGAACAGTCCTATCAATATAGGGCCATTCGCTACGGGGACCCAAACCCCTAAGCTACTTTTGCATTAATCAGCCACTTTATGTTCAGGCCTTAACTTGTTTGAAACGTTGCAGAAATATTCAGTAAGACAAATGTCTTCAACAATTATCCTCTTCATTAAATAGTTGAGCTTATCAGTGTATGACAAAATTACTGGACAAGGCAAAGATTTGTTTTCTTTTCTTCCTGTCTTTGGAAACTTTTAGGGAATTCTGGATAGAGCTTCTGTAGCTTGTGTTCCAGTAACAATGACTTTGTGTTTTTAGACTGAAAATGATACATTTTCTGTTATCACATGCTGACCTGCTTGATTTGACTACTGAGTGTTAGTGTGGGAAACGTGCTAAGTTTTAAGTGTATACAGAGCGGAATACAAAAACATATGTTGCAACTTGTCTCCTTTCATTCTTCTCTAAATACACCGAGAAAACAGAGCACAAACTTCGGTGGGAAAGAAATAATGCCTGAGGTGGATATTTTATTTGCATTGCTTAATATTTTCATTGTTGCTATGATCTCAACATCACATAATATAATAAAATAATTAAAGTATTATAAATAGTATACTACAATATGCCTTTTTTTCCAGCATCATAATTCTTTCTTGAGTTTTCAGTACCTGAACAACATAATGCTGTTTCCCTTTATTTACTTTAAAAAGTATAAAGTTAAGTAATAGAGGTAGAATCTGATTGGTTGCTAGGGGCAACATTTCCACTTTCCCACAGTTTAGTAAATCTAGCCCTTAGAGTTAAAAAGTGATTTTTCCTATACCGCCTCCCAAAGCTTTTTGGCGGAAAAAAAAAAAGGCCAGTCCCTTAAAACAGTGCAGGGCAGACATTCTGAATCCGGGGGCTGCCTAGACATTGTGAATGGGCAGCGCGTAGCCTCCTCCGGTCGGGGGGTGTTAGGTGAGACAGCACCTTTCACATTGCCACTTGACGGGATCCGACACGGGAAAAATCCTTGTCCAAGTCCCGGGTCATTAGACCCAGAACCAGGACCCTGGTAGCTTTTAGATCACCACCAAAAACCCGGGTCTTAGCTTAGACCTGGGTTTTTGGCCAAAAACCTGTGTTTTTAATGGTGATCTGAAAAGGGTCCTAGTTTAATTCTTAATTATAATTTAAAAGTAAAACCATTCAGTATTTGTGAGCAATAAACAAAAGTTAACATGCAAAATAAAAAGAAAGAGAGAGAAAGAAATTGAGAGAGAAAGAAAGAATTGCACTGATCACATTCACCAATGTTTGTCCAGGTACAGATTTAAATAAGTGTGGCTTGCATGAGGATTAACATTAAAATATAAATGTAGCATTAAATAAGGTACTGTCACATTCAACAACCTGATACAGTAAAGGGGGAAGTAGCCTGTAGACAGCTTAAGTTTTACCAGCTCTACGGATACCATAATATATGTGATCTTTAATACCGGCCAAAAAGTGTCAATAGCACTGTGCTAAATAGTCTTTACAGTACATACAGAATACACATATAGAACCTTATTCACACCTAAGAAGCTGTGGCTTCTTAAGTTTGGTCCTTTAGAAAATGACTACGCATGCGTGGTAGGTCCTTTATGCAATCTATGTAACATTAAGGTACGTAGATTAAGTAAGTGCAGCCTTTAAAGACAAGAGGAGAAGAAATTTAAGAAGGAAGTGGCGTACCACGGCAGCCTCTGTCCTGTTTAAAGAAGAATGGGTGGGGGGGAATGGATTTAAATTAGCCGGGGAGGGCATGGGGAAGGAATCACAATTCATATTTTATTTCTTAAGAAGGAAAATACGAATGGTTACTTAAGGAAGCCCTAATCTTAAGTGCCATAAGGTTTCTAAAATTATGTATGTCACAGCAACTATTGTATTTGTCTCAAAGTGCACATACAGGAAGAGAAAGAGCAGAATATAAAGTGACTGATAGTTAATGCTTTCCATGCTCAAAGAATATATGTTCCTAACCCATCTGCCATTTGTGTAAGTGAAGAAGTTTCTGACATTTTGGGACTGATCCTGAATGTTCTTAGATCAAGCAAAGAGGGCTTATGTAAAACATTACAACTTACAGGTTTAGGGAAGGGTAGAATCAGTCACATGTAATTTGTGTACCATGAATGACCATTTGCCTAATGCCAGCTGAGACAGTTGTGTATGGAGAGGCTGACACATCTATCAGTAGCCATATAACTGCTACTGTTTCTGCTGTTGGTGACGGTTGCCTGCACTAGGTAGCAGCTTCTGACTGGGCAAATGAATTAGGAAAAAACTGTTTATATTTGCTGGCAGTAAGGACTTCCTATATATATATATTGCAGAGCCTTATGATGCTGCTACCCTTGAACTCTGGATCCTGCCTACCATAGTACAGTGGGCACTTCGCATGCCCTGACTATACTATCTGCATCAGTGGTCGAAGTGGAAATTTAGAAGTGGTGGTATGGACATTAAAAAGTGGTAGCATGAATATGTTGAAATAATAGAAGAGAACGGGGATTTATTGTTTTTCAATTAAATCAGTGGGAGAAGTGAGAGTATGGCATACCCTGTATAGCCCTTCACTTCGAGCCCTGATCTGCATACTTCCCCCCATCCACATAGTGGAAGAGTATCGGCTTTTTGTCCTGCACCACCCATCCCAACCCTCCTTCCATCAGAAATAACCCCAGGATGGAACTCTAAAAAAGGATCTAGATCACACATTTGCTGATTAGACAATCAGAAAATGACCTCTTTATGTAAGACTGGATGCAATCATTTTCTTTTAACACATTTCTGCTAAGATTATTTGCAAATATTTTTCATGAGATCTTTAGCAATTGTGTTTATATTGTTTTAATCTGATCTACACACTAATGTAATTAAATATAACTTATAAAAGCAAAAGGTTTCCATTTGGACGTGATAGGAAGAAAAAATGATCAAGAACTAACCCCAGTACAACTAATCCAACAGGCTGCTGTTGACAAGACTATTTTATGAAGCTGCCAAATCAAAAACTACAAAGAGAAGTCACTCTAGAATTTCTTGTATTATTTAATTAAACAGTAAAATGATTCCCGACATTCTCTCCTACATGTAGAGAATTGGAAGTTACTTATTATATTATAAGTTAATATATGTGAGAAATATCTCTCTATGTTTTCCTCACACAATGCATACACAAAAAAATAGACACTACTTTTATGGGAAAACTTTATCTATCTTGCTGTAAGCTATTTCAAACAGTGACATTCTTGAAAGGACGCCAGGATTTAGGCATTATGCAGAACATATTTTTTCTGCCAAAAAGTTTCTGAAAAAATGAAGTGTACTTTCTACGTAGCTATGAAATGATCATTTAATTTTTCCGTTTCATGATACACTTTAGCACACTTTTTACTTTGAATTTTGTTTTGCATTGAAATGAATAACAGGGAGATTGTGATAGCACTATCAAGTCACTGCACCAAAGGGGTGTATCCTGTACCACCAAAAGGGTGTGTCCTGTGAAAAGCTCCACCCATTGGTGTGATTATCATAGTTGGAAAAACTATTTCTCAAAAAAAAAAACATTGCAGCATCAGTATTTTTTGATTGTTAAATTGTCATTGAAAAATACTTACAGTATTTATTGTAAACATTGGAAAATGAGATCTTCTCACTTCTTCATCTTTATAGAAAAGATAAAAGTAAGTGACATTGCAGCTGATTAACAAAAGTCAAAACTGTATTTTTCATTTCTGTCTCCATGGACAGCCGGGCCTAGTGGCCCCCTCTTTGTCCTACTCAGGACACTAGTAGAAAAATTGCCGCTATTATTCATTGCAGAGGTCTGAATGCAAGGGAGGAAGGCCATGTGTATCAGACCAGGCTGGAATACTTATACAGTATAAGTATTCCAGTGCTGCATGTTATAATCATGCTCTGGATTTATGTGGCACAGAGATTTTCATATTATAAGGGATAAGATCCATCTCAGACAGTAACAGAATCATTGTATAAGTTATACCTCAAAATATAGAATCAGTTATGTTATAATATGTAAAAAAAAAATCTCTGTGCCACATAAATCCAGTGCATGATTGGATCTCAGCATATTATGTCAGTCCCGGGCCCCATTCTGATGGTGGCCCTGTCATGCAGTGATAACTTCCGGTCTTTGGGCCTGATCCAGAGCAACGATCGCAAGCGAGCGTACGAATGCAAGGGAGGAAGGCCATGTGTAT
The DNA here is from genome assembly GCA_011038615.1 of Limnodynastes dumerilii. Lineage (NCBI taxonomy): Eukaryota > Metazoa > Chordata > Amphibia > Anura > Limnodynastidae > Limnodynastes > Limnodynastes dumerilii. Next base: position 286,067 of record WWET01001506.1, on the reverse strand, counting down.
CAGACCAGGCTGGAATACTTATACAGTATAAGTATTCCAGTGCTGCATGTTATAATCAGGCTCTGGATTTATGTGGCACAGAGATTTTTTTTTTACATATTAAAAAATAACTGATTTCATATTATAAGGGATAAGATCCATCACAGTAACAGAATTATTGTATAAGTTATACCTTAAAATATGGAATCAGTTATGTTATAATATGTAAAAAAAAAAAATCTCTGTGCCACATAAATCCAGTGCATGATTAGATCTCAGCATATTATGTCAGTCCCGGGCCCCATTCTGATGGCGGCCCTGTCATGCAGTGATAACTGCCGGTCTTTGTTTTCATCTTGGACACCAAGAAAATGGCCATCTCCATAGGCCTCAATGAAATTAAATTAGCAATGTTATAATATGTAAAAAAAAAAAATCTCTGTGCCACATAAATCCAGTGCATGATTAGATCTCAGCATATTATGTCAGTCCCGGGCCCCATTCTGATGGCGGCCCTGTCATGCAGTGATAACTGCCGGTCTTTGTTTTCATCTTGGACACCAAGAAAATGGCCATCTTTATAGGCCTCAATGAAATTAAATTAGCATCACAAAGCTTAGCATACACTTCAGGGAGCCAGGGAAATCACCCGCTCCTTTGGGAGTTTCCCTGATATTGGCAACTATGACTGTAAAATAAACTAAGGAGAAGCAAAGCTCATAAGACTCGCTTGAAAAAACTTCTGGGCACCATAAGTTGATAACCTACATTTGTTTTCTATAACGCTGGATATGGCCTAATTACTGGGAATAGGGGTGTTGGAAATTGATCAGCAAAGCCACTTATGTGCTTGTTTTTCTTGGGCGCCATGACACATGATCCAACCCCAAACACACTGTAGTATCTAACATTACATAGACCCTAGTTGTATATCTAAAAAAGTGCATTGTCTATCCTTATTATTATGAGGTCATATGGAAGCCCAGTTCAAAGTAAGCCAAAATCACCTAACGTGCGTTCTATATAACAGTGTAGAACATTACACATAACCTAAAAAAATTCCAAATATAATTTTCATTTTGCAAAAATAACAGTTCTAATGAGTAGACAACAGATACAGTGAATGTTATATTTTTATACTAAACTACTTGCTGCTGCTGCTGTCCTCAGAGCCTAAAGTGCAGCAGCAATGAGAACTCCCTTTCGGGTCATTTGCTTATCTCCCCCCTCCCACATAGTAGAAGTGCCTCCACTTGCTGCTCCATCATGTCCTGCCATTGGAATTAGTACCAGGATGGAACTCTGGATCCAGAGCATCCAGATCCATCCTGGTAATGTGGCGCTCGCACATGTACCAATAGAAGTTTTTCAATTCTACAAACGGAAAATGTCCCCTTGTAGTCAGTCCAAAAATGATTATGCTCAGGTAAACCCAAATTTAATCATGCAAGAATATAGAAGAGTTTCTCTCAAAATACCTTTTGTGAGAACATGGATTTATACCTCATGTATTTTTTTTATTGCTTATACCATGACATTTGTGCCACTGTTTTAAAAACAATGTTCTAGATACTCAAAACCGGCTCTTAAGCCAATGCAGGTCCACACTAACCATACATCTGTGTAATCACATCTCTAAACCACTCCCCGCACATGGATGTAGGGTCTACCTTAATTTTCCGACTCATGCAAATGTAAATTGGCAGCAGTATGGAAGTCATGATTGATAAGCATTGACAGGGAAAGCATATACTGTTCATTGTAATAAGAAGTTCCTGACGATTGCAATTTGTCCTCTCTGAAAGAAGTGTTATTTCACTAAAATCTTGATGGTTGTAATGCAATCTTATACACTATGATAAAGTGGATGGAATCCTATATAAGAGTAAAGAAATAAGGGAAATATTTGAATTAAGATTCCAAACCAATATCTTTAAAATGCTAAATCATAGAAGTTCCAAAACAATATTAGCCCTGTCTAAGAGAATGCCATATGAAAATTTGGCACTTGGGGAAGCCTGTATTTTCTGTACCCTCTCTTGCACTGATTTGAAGCACCCAATCAATATTCAGTGCAAACTAGAAAATGGAACTCAATTAGTCAATAATTTTGGATCTTGTTATATTTTGTTTCAGATTCATAAAATAATAATAATAATAACAATAATTCTTTGAACCAAACTTATCAACAAAAAGTGTTTTAAATTTAAACTTAATTATTCTGGGAAATTTTTCCATTTAGTAATTGTTTGCTACTGTTTTTACTGGGATTTTAGATGTGTCAAAATGATATTTTACAAACTTTGCAGACTTGTTGATTTATTCTTCTTTTTATCTTTTAAAATGCGTACAATGTTTAGTCGTGACGCTTTGAGGAATATTGTCCAGAACATCTATTCTGCCAAAACAATCTACATTTAGAAAGGCTCAGAACATTTTCCTGCTCATAATGAACTCTCAGCAATGACAGTCAATATATTAAAAGACTAGAGAACTATACTGTGGAATGTCATTCTCCTTTTCTGGCAGTTCATTTTTTTGGATTACTTTGCAAAAGCGTAGAACTTATACTGAATTTTCACAACCAGAATCGCATGTCATTTAATTTTTTTAATTTTTTTTATAAATAACCTAAATTCACAAAAATTTATATTTCAACTAATGCTGAGGGTTATAGTGGAGTATAAATACCAAAAGCATTTGTCAAACACAAGCTGTGCTAACCCTACTCATTTATTATTTTTTAATCACTGTACAACCAAAGGCTAAATTGCTTATATATGATCCAAATGATCTCCACTAGAAAAACTGAATCAATTAGCACATTTTTGTCTGATGTACTTTTTCTAGTAGCACATCCCTTTGACAAGTTGTGCTACAAGAAAATGGTCGGCACATATGAGCACAATGATATAGCCATATAGCCATGACATATACTTCTCTCCATAGTTTTTCTTCTCTCCTGTGTCAGTTTGATGAAGTAGTCACTCTCCATGCTCCAGCCCATCTTCAGTAAGAATGTCATACACCAGCTATTTTGGGAGTCTCCAGACATTGCTAAAGTGTTGATAAGTGTGATTTATGGGCATTTAGGGATGTGCTTCCTGCTTAGGTTTGTTGAATTTTCCATAACCTCTGATATGATGAAAATTAGGTTTTGCCTATGTTTTGTAACATTTTTTTGGGGGGCCATCCATTCACTTTTTTTTAATGCATGTAAATGCATCTCTGTGCTACTAAAAGTTACAGTGTGTTAAATTATTTTGACAATCTTAATAATTTATTAGATTATGAAACAATAATGGTGTAAAATAACTAGTTTGATAAGAAGTTATGACTAAACATTGGACCCGATCAAGCCTTAAGAAAATTCTGCACACAAGAGGCTAATGTACTCCCATAATACTCCCCCCTAACATACGGAAGTTATGTGACATCCGTGTCCAGGACCCTTTTCCATATGTACCCCTGTGCATACAGAATGTTTTGTCATATGGAAGTGTCTAGCCCAGCTTATAATGTACAGTTTAAAAGCCTCCCCTTACCCCGTATATTTGAATGTACAGAGCACCTAACGTATGGAACTCTAATGTATGGAAATTAGTTCTGTACGTTTGGAGTTCTGATGCATAACATCTAGTACATGCATGCACAGTATGCTCTCAAAGCCCGACTCACGCACACGCATCTTACGTAAATAGGCTACCGTTATTAATTAAGGATCTAATCCATTGTCCTGAAACTAGGGGAATATTAAAATACAATAGAGATATAGAGATACTGATCATTTGAATATTCTGCTGCCATAACAAAAGAATTTGCTTCTGCTAAATGTCATATCTTTGTCTGTTCTATTTCACTTTTCACATTTTTTGGTCTTTCAAACGGATAATTTGTACTAAAAATTAAAGGTCTATCATTTACTTACCATCATGAAAAAAACTCAAGAGAAGTATGGTACAAGGTCATAATATTCTAGTAAATAAAAGCACTCACATCCCTACTATTATAAAGCTTAGCTAGACTAAGAAGCTTAAAGATAATCCAATCCACATATATAAATGTGTACTATTTGTAACTAATACCATACAGAATATTGTGTATTCCTTAGATTTGTAATATTTCATTAGACCATCAGAGAACCTATGCCAATTAACAATGTGGCAACTTATCTTTCTAATATATTGTGCTATACAGGGCCAAAAACATCAGCCCTAAAGTACACAGGCCCAACTGATAGGGAAATTTATATTATTGAGGACAGTGATGGAAAAGCAAACCCTTCATCATAACCCATTCCCTAAGGCACGCTCTGCCCCTAACTGGAATCTGCCTATTGAGTTAAATGTAAAAGCAAGGAGAAGATAGGGCTAGGCTTACTAAAAGTGAAAATAATAAGCAATAGCTTGGTATGACATGACTAGGTCATTTATTCACAATAGAACACTCAAATGAATAATAAACAATAATTAGTTTACAACAAATAGTGTGTTTACAAGAGTTGTTCACGGATCAGATCACTATTAGTGCAATATGCATGTGCAAGATTTCTAGAAAATATTGGATTAAGAACAGTAAAGTAAGACGTGGTACAGCATTGGTTTTTAACAAATCTACTCCACTGTCAGTGTCAGCTCTTCCTCTGCAGAGCGGTGCTGGAGGGCACCAGCCAGTGACATTGCAACCTTGAAAGGATCAGGGATTAACTGCTGTTACTTCCAATCAGGGCTGGACTGGCCATCTGGCATTTCTGGCCAATACCAGACGTGTCTGCATCATGCTGGGAGGAAAAGGGGGTGCACGGGCACACTGCAAATCTGTAAATGCTATACAGACTAGTCATCAATCTACCGGCCAGTAATTTAACTATCTCTGGCCAACAGATTAATGATAAGTCTGTGTGACTTTCAGTCATACAGACTTACAGGGCTCTCTCTGCTATCCCAAGGAGGGCACAACCTTCACATTTCGGGGTGGGGAGGGGGGCATTCCTATTCTACCAAACCTATGTGCATACAAAAAATACACAGAGATCCTAATCTTGTCTGTAATGTAAAAGCATGTAAATCATAAAAAATCATAAAAAATCAATATGTACATGATAACCATTTAAATATCCACAGTCATATGAATAAATGTTTTATTTTATCAAATAATATAATTTATTGCAGTTCTAAAAGAAAAAAAAGTGTATTAATCTTTCCTAAAGTATAGTACAGAAAAGTTAAAATGTGAAAAATATCAATATTCCCTCAAAATGAGGAGGGAACAGGGAGGATCGCAACATTGGGCTGGATCCAGACCTTGTTAAGTGCATGAACTTAGTTGCTCAAGGGCTAAACCATGTTGATTTCAGGGGAGTCAAGTTAAATTTATTCTTTGCATGCAGGGATATATCTTTCAATTGCTTACTGCACACAGATACTGACCAGCTTTACTATCACACTGTTATTTATACTTGGGATAGGAAACATCACCTCTCAACTCTAATACTGTTTGCAACAGATGAAATATGACTCCCCTGAAATCAACATGGTTTAGCCCTTGAGTAACTAAGTTCATGCACTTAACAAGGTCTGGATACAGTCAGGATCCAGCCCAAAGACGCCAGCCAGCAGCGTAAGATCGGCTTAAAAGCCGATCTGCACATGTGTTGGGCAGATGTTGCCCGGCGTAGCTACGGCAACACCCGATCGTTGATCGGGCGTCCGTAGCAACGCTGGAGGGGGCGTCCCCCAGCGTTACTACATTCAGGTTAGTGTAGGTGGGTGGGGGGAGTTAGTTTAATGAGAGGGAGGGAGGGGTTTGTGTCCAAACGCTACTGTGCGAGCGTATTATCCCTTGCTTAGACCGGCTGAAGTTAGGGTAGCCTTCTGCCCGCATAAGTAAGGGAAAATACGTTCGCACAGGGGGAGTGTCGGGGAG
>WWET01001506.1:210325-230969 GCA_011038615.1 Limnodynastes dumerilii | reverse complement strand
AACGGGCCAGCGGAGACCCCCTATATTTACATGGATCGCCATGGAAACTGGTATTTTCCATGGTGATCCATGGTTTGTAATATAAAAATCTTCATTTTCATGCGATAATGCAATGAAAATAGGCATTATCGCATACAAATTAATTTTATAAATTAGATCCATAGATCCATACTTCCAATGTCGCCGTGCTTAAAGTTCAGAGCAAAGCGACAGTGGGAATCCAATGCCGGCTACAGCCAGCCTTTTTTGTGGCAGGGGAAGACCACACAGAGATATGCTACCTGGACTGGATCTGAATTTGCTAATTTTCACTCTGTGTGAGCGTAAATTACAAAAAGGTGTGCATGTGTCCCCAATAGGCTTTCAGCGTGGATCTGGATCAAGATTGCTTACTTTTCAACGCTTCCCTCCAGGAAATCCCGGAGGAAAGTCATAGATGCCTGCAGGGGCATGAAATCATGGCCTTAAGCCCACTGTGGAAGATTTTCAGGCTTTCCTGAATACTGAATCAAGACGTCCATGATAGAAGCCTTTCCAATGGTAGGACAGATTGTGGCAGCATACACGCAGCATGTATGCATGTATGGAGGGGGATAGTATTCTAATCAGCACAGCTAAGCCCTTATTTTAGATCCAGTCCCATTTTCTGTGGTGGAGGTATATAAATGTATAGGGTCCTGGTATTAGAAGTCCATGGCAATTGCACGGCAATCCTCCTCTGGAACGCTGCCACTGCTGCGGTCGGAGCTCCAACTACAGCAGAGGAGTTCTGAATATAGCCCCTGGACTGTATGTATACCGCTTTTTGCTGTTCGTCCTTGGAAAGACTTCCAGCAGGGAAGTCTGGTTCCAGATCTGTACTGGAAGCACGGTGCACATGCATTTGCACTTGCAATATGTATGCGTTTTCCACTTAAACTGCAGAAACCGCTGGCATTGTGGAAGTCTGGATCCAGGCCATAATGACAATGTAGATCATGGCTGTCATCTCTGGTACATCTACACATATGTTTGTGGCATTTGGAGAATAGACTTTATCTTAGGTTAAGTAACCTTTTAAATGTAAAATAGAAATGAAATGAAAAGAAAACAGGAAAGAAGCCTTTTTGTACTGTGAGGAAATTCTTATCATTAGAAAATGCTCAGGTATACAATAGATATGCATATATGACTGCAATGCTAGAGTTCCTATATTTAGCAAAATCTCCACCGTAGTCTCTATTTGTACTCTTCAGTTGATGCATGTTGAATAAAGGAAGCTGTCTTGTTTATTAAAGATTAGTTGAATAAACTGTCTTCATAAAGAATGAATTTCAATAGTCATGGAATTTAGCAGAGATAAAGCTAGACCACTGAGTATAGACAACCATCATGTAAAGGTATTGCACTAACTGTTTACTAAGGTGATAGTATAATTAGCCCCCCCACCGCAAATTACATCATCAGTCACTACCAGCTGTGACTGCTATCAGTGCCTACAAACCCCCCCCCCACCACAATGAAAGCTTGAATCACCCACTAGTGGGCAGTAGGGACCAGGTTGACTATTACTGTTTTAGAGAACTTATTCCTTTTTTTTTTTCATTTTAGGTAGGAATCCATTTCTTTTACTCCTTTCTGGACAAGGCAGAAAAAAAAAGATTTTTCCATTAAATTATGATGGTTAAAATAATGAACGCATAGAGGTCTTGTAGTCTGTATATAGGAGGGGAGGGAACTCCTCTGTCACTTTTCCTTTCTTGTGCCGATATGGCAGCACTTACCCTGCCATAACCCTGCCTTAAGTCACCATTGCGGATCAGCGGTCCGTACTACCGCTGATCTGCATGGAACTAGATAAACCCGCCCCTACTGTAACATTTAAATACTCCCCCCCTGCCCACCTAACGAAGTTTAGGCAGATGAAGGGGATGCGTCACTCTGTTGGGCGGATCTCTTGTAGTTCCGTTGCGAAACATCTGGCATGCGCATGGTTAGATATTCACACGACTTTCGCAATCAGTGGATCTAATTAGAATGGACAATGACTTTATGAACTGGAGAAATTTCAGGTGTCTGAAATTAATGGATTACGTGGGGAGATAAAGACTGCCATCTCTACATTGAAAAGCACCATGGCTTTCATTAAGAGGAATATGCTTGTTTTTCATTATGCAGAGGGAAAACAGCATGTAAGCTGGTTAGTAATAAAGGAGTGGAAAGTAGTCATTTCTACATTTATTTAAAAAGGTCCCAATGGTCAATTTAGCAATTTAGGTTTTATAAACGATCAACGATTGATAACTTCGCTCACAAAACCCAACACTCACACTGAAATAAAGACTCAGACAACTTAACTGGAGTTTAAAAAGGGGTCGCGGGTTTATTTTAATTGTAATAAATTAGGATTTATGGTTTGTAATATACTATAATATATAAAGTTGAGACAGATGGCAATAGCAGATGGATCAGTGTCACCTTAGAATTCTTAAATGAACAAATCTAGTTTATTGATACAAGCGCCCCCACAACCCCGACTCCCTGACCAAAACCCCACCTTTTCATTTGCACACCACATTTTGTGGGAGGAGGCAACCTAGGGACCCATCATGGCACAGATGACCTGGCGTTCACTAGAAGGGTGTGCCTCCACTTGTCAGATATTTCTCCCCTATATTTTCTACACCAATTTCTAATGGTGACACTTCACTTCTACCCTTACTTCTAAATTTCCCCTATCCAATATATGGACGTTATCCTCTCAATAAAGAAAAGGATGGTTGTGATTGAAATGAATGAATGAAATATTTATGGGAAATTACCTGTCCCCCTAACGTCAAAACAAATTTACCAATTATTCTATTACGCTGTTTACGGGCCCTGTCAAGTTTTTATTAGATTCTTGGCCACGCCAAGCTCACCTCTGCACAATATTAAACATTGGAGCACCCCATAAACTTTAGTCGTTTTTATGAATAGCCAATAAAATATGTCCCAAAGTATACCCTTAAAGCCTAACCTTTAATATCCCAACACATGACAAATAAGAATTGCTTTCAACAAACTGACCTACCCAGTAAATATAAGAGCGCCCTATATATCCAAATTCTTTGCAACAAGGGAAAGCTTCATTGAAGTTTTGTTGGATAGGATAAAGTACAACTCTGGCATAGATTTAGTTATTCTATGTGGTTTCAACTGAGATTGCACACCCATGACATTCCAATAATGTTTGAAAACCTGTCTCTTACACTGATTGATTTCTTAGGGACACCCAATACCTGGTATGAGGCCTAGATAAATGACTACTCTCCGGTGGTTTCTCTTTGTTTGTTTATTTTGTATATGGACATAGGGCTGGATCCAGACCTTGTTAAGTGCATGAACTTAGTTACTCAAGGGCTAAACCATGTTAATTTCAGGGGGAGCCAAGTTAATTGTATTCTTTGCATGCAGGGATATATCTTTGAATTGCTTACTGCACACAGATACTGACCAGCTTTACTATCACACTGTTATTTAGACTTGGGATAGGAAATATCACCTCTCAACTCTAATACTGTTTGCAAAAGATAAAATATGACTCCCCTGAAATCAAAATGGTTTAGCCCTTGAGTAACTAAGTTCATGCACTTAACAAGGTCTGGATCCAGCCCATATTGTATATGTAATGATATCCTAGTTGGTGTGGCTCGATAAAAAAGTGTTATTAAAAAAAAAAGAGTGCCCTATGATCCAGGCCGACCAGCCTTAAGGCACATAACCTGAAAAGAAACCATAAAAAACATATTCCAAAATTGTAATTGTCATCAAAATTTCTGGGTTTTGTGCAAAAAAACTGTAGTCCACGCAAATCCAACAAAGGTGAACAACTCCTGAAAACCACCAAGGCCTTCAAGAACCAATATGAAGAACCTTACTTATAGGGAAAAAACTGAAGAAAATACCTTTGTGCCTCCCCCCCCCATGAAAGCAAGCGATTACCTCTAGATTGCATTGACTTCAATTCTCTTAAATGGCTAAATAGCTTTGCAAAACCGTGAATTCTAGTAATAAAATAACAACATAGCAAAAATTCAAAAAAGCAGCAGCTCAAGCGAAACAAAGTACCCTAATTAGAGTGTATCTGCAGCTTATCATTCCTAATGTACTTGCAAAATGCCCCAGACTACCACCTTCCAAGATCCACAACATGATCCGAAGTTGCAGCGCCTATCCTAAAGGAATATGTACTATAAGGAGAAGCATCTAAACTTAATCCCTTCATGCAGTGTTTCAGTACAGATGAAAATTGAAATCTAGTCAAAGAAAGGCGATCACGATGCGCTAACCAATTGGAACCCCCCCATAGGCCCCAAATCAAATGCAACTGTGCCGTATAAACCCAACACATTTCCAGTTAATAGTGACCCATCTACCCTTGCTTAATTGATATGTTTTGAAACGGTGAATATTACAGGCTATAAAAGAATCTGATAAAATGACATTCTCCCATAGCATACCTGAGGTCAATGAGTTCCTCCCAGCAGCAACCAACTCTAAAACCCTAAATGCCCCAGATTATACCAGAGAGAAAGCCACACAAAAGAGACTCATTTTATACTGATCAAAGTCACCTGGTTAACAAAATGATTAATCATACTTAAAATAGAACAATCAATAGGACGACGAGAATCTTCCTCTCTAGGTATCTTGTGAGCCCACACTTTTAACACGTGGGCAATTAAAAAACTTGTAGTAAATTCTGCATCCCCATGAAGCCCTAGTAAATAGAAAACCCCTGCAATAAGGAATGACATAAAAGCTTTAGATCTGCCTGCCTGGAAATCTAGCCAAAACCACTGTAAAAGCAAGTCTCTATCAGTGTTACCTGGCCTAGCTTTGCTTGTTTTGTATGGAATCCATTGTTCCCATGTGCAACAATAAGTTCATAGCATACCTGGTGCCAGGGAGATGACACGGGTGTGACAAGCCTTCCTGCTGGGCATTTGGCGCGTCAGCTACCCCTTGACCCTGAAATGGTGGCTCCTAAAACTAATTAGCAAAAACTGGGAAGGGGAAAGGTACATACCCAGCGACATCTGAAAAACCAGGCTGTCCTGCCAAACCAGTTAATACCAGCATCATATTATATTGTAAATGTTGTTGTTGAGATGGGGGGGGGCAAACATATTTTGATTAAAGTAAGGCCAGGAGCCTGAGTGTAAAATAAGTGGTAGAAAGGGCCATTGAGAGCTCAAAATAGTATAGGAAGAGGAAGATGCCTAAGTTTGGGGAAAAACTGTGCCAGCTAGCACTGGTAAGGGAGACGTAGATATTTGGGAACGTCTAGACAACACAGAAGGAGACCTGGAGATAAAACTATGTGAATGTAAAGCAGGAGCTGGAATGTCAGCAATAAAATTGATGCTGACAGATGAAAAATTGTCACCTTTATCAAAGCTACCAACTCCCTGCCCCATTTGCTCCTGCTGGCCCCCAACATTATCCAAAACATAAGGCCCACCACAACCTATATGCACTTCAAAATTGGTCCCCACTCCTGCCCTAACATTAGAAGTAAAATGCCCAAAAACATTGGAAACTAAATAACCTGTAGCATAACCTTGGTTAAAATGATCATCCACAGCCTGAGCAACCTGCTGACAATTCCCATCCCCCATATTACTAATATAAAGTCCAGGTTGCCCATCTGACTCTCTGGGAACTACATCAGTAATCTGACCCCTCATGGCAAATTGACTGTGGTGGCCAACCATGTCCTCCTAGCTGCCTGAAATGCCACGGGGAGTGGAGAGGTGTCTGATTGGGCGGGACACCATGAAACAGGTAAGTGAAGTAAAATTAGGAAAGGGAGAAAAAAAGGTGGGGAAAAGGAAGAGAATAAAGGAAAAGGCAAAGAAAAAGAGAATATGAAAGGAAAAACAGGAAGAAGAAAATAGAAAGAAAGTGGATTAACTAAATATATAGATAAAAGAGAGAGACCAGGAGAAAAATAAATAAAAAGGCAGTGACAGAGCATTTGAATGTACTCAATGGAATTGTGAGGAAGAAATACTTTGATAAAGTTGGTCACCTGGTCACCACCCCTTTACCATCTAACCAATCAAAACTAAACCTATATTAGGATTAACATTAACCATGAGCTGACTATTGTGAATAATTGCCCAATCGGTCATTTATGTTACCTTACGCCTATGCTGCGCTCAGTATTTATTTTCATCCTTTTCATTTCACTAGAGTTTAAGCCATTAGAATGTCTGGAATCAGAAAATTCTGTATTCATTTAATAAATATTTTATTATGCTACATAAATCATCTTTATACTATGATTTTTATTAAAAACATTATTAAAAATAATAGATGAAAATGTTTCATAAAATATTAATGTGAATGCATCTAAGTGATGATAATGGGAATCTTGTATTGTTAATGAAACTTTGTAAAATGAATTTCCAACTATAATCCTGTTCAACGATCCCCAGATTCGGTCCACAGGGAGCACTGTCAGTCCAAGGTACAGTGGATCAGTGAGTAGCACTTGCGAGTGGGGTCACCATGGTATTACATTGATCAGTATAGGTTTACCACCACACAGTGTCCAGACTTCAGAATGAATGCTATTATACTTAAGGTAAGCTGTGGCTATCAGAAATCTGATGTAAGAGGAGTGGTTAGTGGAGTATTTGTACGGTTGTACGGCCCTATGATTGCGGATCACTGTGCATCCGATGATCACAGGTTTTCATGCAAAGTAATCGTAAATTAGGATCCACTTTTAGATTAGTATTTAGTATACTAATATTAGTTTTATGTCTATGGGCCGTATGCAGACTACTGGATGTATAACATACATGTCCGGCGTTTAGCGTTTTTTCCTACTGCGCATGCGTAGTATATTTTATACGTTATCTACGTATGTTTTCCTTACGTAGATTGTGTAAATACGGTCTTAAAGACCACATTTAAGCAATCTACGTAAGGCAAAGATATGTAGATAACGTAAAAAATGTACTACGCATGCGCAGTAGGAAAAAACGCGAAACACCGGACGTATATGTTATACATCCAGTAGTCTGCATACGGCCCTATGTCTTTATGTAGAATGAGTTACAGAAACTACTATATATCAATTACTTTACTTGTTATTTTGTAAACTTTAAATTAGAACAAATAAACTGAGCTGGATGGGCCCCAAAATGCTGTCCTGCAGCTTTGTTACCTTTGGTCGAGGGTGCCCTTTTAAGGAGCAAGGGGTGTTTATATGGGGTGGTCTGGGTGTTCCCTTGGTGGAAAGCCTTTATATACCCTGGCTGGAGAAGCACGCTTCCTTTTGATAGAAGATTTCTATTGAAACTCTCCCATTGGTTGTGTTTGGTTGATGTTAGCTGTGGCATTTCGTTTTGTCTGTTTATCATGTGTAGTTAGATTAAATTAGGTTATATATAAGGGTACCACTGGGTTTCTCTATTTGTGTTTTGTTGTTTTTTTCCAGTATAGCATGTACTGCTTTTTCTCCACCTAATCTGTAATAAATAAATAAACTTATTAAAATCTTTATTATCAGCTACTATCATCACTTGTCAATGTCCCTTTTTTGAATGTTTCATATTTTTATTTATTAGTTTTATAGTAGTTTTGCTACTATAAAACTTCTTCAGTTTGTAATCTAGTACAGAAAAACAATGTTTGCTTAAAAACTGCTGTTTCTGTTTCAGGTACAGTATGTACAGTTACTAATAATTTGTATATTTGAATGCTAGTTCTTTTTACTCATTTGTTACTTTGTTATAATCAGTTTTGAGGGTCATTATATGATTTGTAGACTTTTCACTGTGTGCATATGGATTAATGTTTTATTATTTATGTCCATTTTTTAAGATTGTTCAAAATGGATTCTTAGGTGTATTGATACAATTTGTGGTTCTTTTATTTTAATGGACTAATGGAAGGTATGTTTTATACCAAGATCTTGCTAGGAATTAAACATTACAGCAAGTTATACATAATTAATTATGCTATTAATTTCTGTTATTTACTTTTGATATTTATAACGGATTCTAACTCTTTGCATTAATCTAATTAGCCCAGTGTGGATTATTGGAAATAAGCATCCCAAGGTTAAGATCTCCATTAGACTATTCCTGGGGAAAACTCTACATTACTCAAGTAAGAAAAATAAACATTATTGCTAGCAAAGATGTGTGCCTTTTCTTTCCAGGTCTGCTAGCACCCTGTGTGTGAGAAAATGTTAAAAGGGATTTACACAAGTGAAAGAAATGATAAGTAAAAAAACAGTGTCAAATATTACAAAATAATAATATATAATATATCCTTGGCTGCACCTCTCCATTTATATGTATACTTGCACACATTTTATACAATATGGCTGCTGCACACTTTTCAAATGGCAGGAGTGTCTTAATACATCCTGAATACACATATAGCAAACAGATAGGGTACCTTGACGCTGGGCAGGTGAGCTTAACTCAATATAGCTATATTGTGAACTTAATCTTCTTGTTATGTATGTGCTGACACGTAATGTTATATAATGTTTCTTTGGAGTGCACTTAATAAGCAAGCCAGATTGACAGGAATTAGTCTTGGATCTCCTCCGTATGCTAGGTGATCCATAGAGTAAAATCTGGGGAACGCATGCACAGATTTTAATTTTCAGGAAACTTACAAGCTTCTTTCTTTATTAAATGAGGTTTAGGCCCTATATGAATTTGAAATGATGCTGCTGTTATAGCAATTATAATTGGGGCGGCATGATGGCTCATTGAGTAGCACTATGTTCTCCCTGTGACTGCGTGGGTTTCCTCTGGGTGCACCAATTTCTTCCCACATGCCAAAAACATGCTGGTAGGTTAATTGGCTGCTGAATTAATTAACCCTTATGTCTGTGTGTGTGTGTATGTTTTAGGGATCTTAGTATGTAGTTCCAATAGGGCAGGGACTGATGTGAATGGAAAATATTCTTTGTACAGGGCTAAGTAACCTGATAGGGTTCTCTGATGCTGCTGCCAGACTATAACTAAAACTTTCCAGTTATCATCGGAGACACAGAAAAATGGGGACAGATGAGAGGGCAGAACTAATCTCATCCAATACCGCACCTTAGGTAGAGCATGTCTCATTCTATAACCAATCATATGTGGAGACAGAAAAACCTGACACTCACTTATCCAATCCTGAGATGAGGCAGGGCCACATGCTGACCTGCAAGGTCTGTCCCTTCACCTCATATTCTAACAGATTTATTCAACCAGTGGCTACAATGTGTCACATGCACAGTAGAAGTGTCACTCACACTGGGGGACAGTGTCAGCTGCCGTGTCAATGTGCCAGTTGTTGGGGCAGTTCAGCCGCACTGTGCAACCCCACATCTCAGCACCCTGGACATCCACTCTGCTTGAATTGGTGTTGAGTCTGCACTGCATTGGTGTAAGCAGATATAAATTCTCAGAGGCATGATTCCAACCCTTTTTACTTGTGTGCCATATTTACATATTTTACTACTATAGTCTTACTATAGTCTACCTTATCTCATATCCAGAAATCCTCCTTCAGAGTATAAACTATACATATATGAATGATAGGAAATTCAAACAATGCTAAGCTCACCTGTGCTGGTCTGGATATAAGCCTCGTCACTTTCTGTAGCAGATGGACAGGTCAGGTAGTGCTGCATGTCTGCTAATAATATCTTATGGGTACTCTGTATCTGCAAGGACCACCTTACTTGCACCAGTGCTTATGAATAATAAGGAAAGAAAAGCATATTTGACTGTGGCTAGTGGCTTATGATATATTTGCAAATATGCGTAACGGACATTTCTGCGTTTTATGTTACAGATAGAATGGTATAATCTGTTACTGGTTAATGGCAGTGTTGCTGGGGGATTTCCCTCCCTGTGTTTCTGTTGCTAGCAGATTCCCCCCTGCCTTTTATGTACCTGTTTGCATTAACCTATAAATTGATCTGAGCAACTTCCATTTTGTGTGCATACTTATACTATAATAATAATCATTATTGTTGTTGCATAATATTCAGCATCACTAATACCAAGCCCAACTCCAACCCAGTTGTCATAATGTCCCTCCTATCATGCAGTTTTCTTAATGACCCCCCCAAATTTTCTTAAAGTATCCATCCCCAGGTCTCTCTGTTCCCTTCCACCCCAGTTCTCTTATAATCTAGAAATGAGGGTGAGCATTTTACTTTTCCTGCCACTAACACTCTATCCATGTCTGTCATCTCTCTCCTATGCAGGGGGATAGTAAGAGAGAAGGGCGATGTGCAAATGGCAAAAATGTGACATATTTTAGGTGCATCTGTTTATTATGATAATTGCCAACACCTTCTTCTAGACTCTGATTCACTGGAATTTTAGCTGAATGTCTGTACTGCAAAGAATGAATTAATACATTCTCAGGAAGCATTGAAACAAATAGTTTAGGGAAATTAGTCTTAATTAGATGACTAGATTGCCCTTGAGATATTTGCCGGTTGTACAGCTCTCTGATGCTGATTCTTCTAAGTATCTCTGATAAGCAGCCCTCGCATAACTTCTTCATTATTGTTAGACTGGAAGAGGGAAATCATTAGCAGTAACTCAATTAAATTAACATTATGGTACACAATCACGGAATTTTAAGCAAGGAAATTAGCAATTATAGCAATCAGTATACAGTTGGCAGTTTTTTAACTTATCTTATCTTATTATATGTAAATCCAACCTACAGGACATCATATTGTAGAAAATGAGATAGTATAATGTCATTCTGATTGTCTGAATGCAGCATTCTCAGCATCTAAGATTATATTGAATTATATGCAATTTATTAAGATATTTGGAGATAGGTAAAGTGAAAAAGATTATATAGTAGAAGGCTTAGAGCAGATCTTAAATGGACTGTTTAGATTGTAATATTTGGAATAAGGGGCTGAACAGGGCTGATATTATATTATCTGCTTGCATTAGAAACCATACATCGTTATATTCATTTTTTAAAGAAAAAAAATGCTAATCCTTACTTCCAATGATGGTCAAGCATAGCTGCACAATATTCAACCATAGCACACATGGCCACAGTCACTGCAGTGTCCTCTCCTAACCACATGACATTTGGCACATGCACTAAAAGCACCCACACTGTTCTTTAAAGAGCAGTGAACAGCTGTGGGGAACATGTGAACGGAGTGGACCTGTTGCCCCTTCAAAATTTCCTATGTTCTATTGTGCTTGAGGGGTGCCTCCTGAGGTATGTTAGCTCTCAATGTAAAAACACACACACACACATAGACCTCTGCACTTACACTGTCGAAGGTCCACGGCACACTGTGTGATGTCACAACGTGTGACATCATCGCATGGGGTGGAGAGCCGTTGGGCTACAGAATTGCGCTCCCTAGAGCTGCACTGCAGGAGAGGCTGTGACGGAGAAAGACAGGACGGAAAAAAACAGTATCAGTTTGTTTTTAAAACTATTAAAAAAATCTCCATTGCATAATTATAACATGCAGAGCTGGAATATTTATACAGTATAATCATGTTATAATCATGCACTGGATTTATGTGGCACAGAGATTTTTTTTGATAGTTTAAAACATAACTTCTATATTATAAAAATATTCTATATTATAAGGTATAAGATCCATCTCGGATACAGTAAAAGAATCATTGTATAAGCTATACAATTAGTCTGTTACTGAGATGGTATCTTATAAAGTTCCCATGTGTGATATGTGTGATATATGCTGCACCCACCTTACCTTATCAATAACCAAAAGAAGCACAGACACAAAGTTGTGGGAACTATAAAATTTTATTTTACCATTAACTACTAAGTTAATTAATTCAGTATTCTTGTGAGAAATTGAAACTAAATTGGATGGGGGCCAAAGAAAGCAGGTAACAATGATTATCAGCCTAAATGTGACATATGATCCTTAACCAATCACCGTATCTCCTTTAAATCCTTAAGTGTTTAATTTAAATCAAAGTAAACACAAAGCGCACACCACCAGCCTTTGGCACAACACTTCTACTAAGTGCTACGCGAGACCGTCCGTACAGACGGTTCTACAACCTCAGGCATTCACACTTCTGCAATTTTTCTCACACCACCTTCTGTGCTTTCAGTCCAACACTGATAAAAAACAACCTGCTTTCCGCCCAACACAAGCCAGACATCTCATCAATAACTGGCACCAACTTAAACAAAGGGAAGCGGGAGGGTGGGCAAGTCCAGAAGAAAAGTGACAACACTCACGTACACAGCAGCTTAAGAAAACTTTGCCCCCCTTCAACTCCACCCCCCAGAGACCCCCATGACCAGTGGGCATCAAGCAGAGGTGGGTGACATACCTCATCACACTACACATTTGCTCCAGTTAAATAAATTAACCCTCTGCTTCTCTACTCCTAGATACCACTTAAGTCCTTCCCCAGCCTTGTTCATGTCATCTTCATGTAACCTCCTACCACCCAGAATATATATCAAAGTAATTATTTCTCTATCAAAAACATTTTTTACTTTTCTGTAGTTTTACTTTTTGACAGCTTGTTTGCAGTGTTTCTCCTGAGAATAGGGTATGAAAAGGGGAATATGCTCCGTGACTGCTACAGGGCCTGGAGGAGAGAGGAAGCCATGGTAGCCCATGTCCATGTGTAGAGTGCTATTTATAAATACAATGTCAGCAGCATTTTTTATACACACCAGACAGGGAGACTCCACCCCTTTCCTGACTAGAGCCCGCCTCCTTGCTTTGGGGCCCAAGTCTGTTAACTTCTGCCCTTGCATATGCTATATGTGCAGTATTTGAAAGCCATCCAGCAGCACTACTTCATAATCACATCACTTTGCTCAGAGTTTCTTCAATAAGGTTCAAAGTATTTTACGAATACCTGCTACTCCTCATTTTCATTCCTCTTCTCTTACACCAAACAATTTTCAAATCATACATTTCTTACATTTCTTTGCAACAATATAACCTAATAAAAGAAAAAACTGAAGAAAAATCGCCAGTGCCGACAAAATGTCTTTGTGACATTTATAAAGAAAACAAGAGAGCTCATCTTAAAACTCATGAGGCCAAGGTGTGTAACCGCAAATAAATCCAATCAAAATAAAGCTTTGCACAATATTATCCAAATCCTTATTGCAGCTATAAGGCATTTCTACGCCCAGAAAGAAGCTCACAGTCGAGATTCCCCAGCTATATGGCACCATTTAACCTTGTCATGGCTCACTAAAGTATAGATGATGTTGCTTATGCGGAGAGCCTTGCTAAAAACAGGGAAAGCATGTTTCTTTAAAAAATAAGTTGATTCATTTACCTTTATTCAGTAGTTTTTTATATTTCTGACTATTTACTAAGGACTCTTAAATTCATATTCATGCAATAATGGCAATAATGTGAAAACTCGCATTATCACATGAAAATGAAGTAAAATTATTACAATTATAAACATTTTTACAAACCATGGATCGCCATGGAAAACTGCAGTATCCATGGCGATCCGTGTAAACATTGCAGCACCTTACGGTCCGTTGTTCTACCCACTGGAATTTCCCGTGGGCAGAAGAAAAAAAAGAGAAAGAAGGAGTGAAAGCGTTAAAACTTACCTGACCGGACGATCTGGCTCTGAGGATTTCAAAGTCCCGACATAAACACACACACACATTTCGGGCCTTCAATTGAATGAAAGATGAAACAATGTCTGCAATGATGTTACAGATCATCACGGGACCTTGCTGGAGGGGTAAATATTAGTAAATTACGTGAACGGAGTTGCCAGGCTTGCAGTGAGGAGAAGTGAGCCTGTCTAAGGAAAGTACTGTTCATAAATTATATTTTAGTAAACAGAGCCCTATATCTTTTGTATTTTTTTACATTTGCATTGCCAGCTCACAGAGAATACTTACAGAAGCATAACCATCTTTTCCAATACACATAACAGCTACCCTAACTTCAGCCGGCGTAAGGGAGTGTAACTACAATAACGCCGCCCTCCCAGCCTCATTACCCTCCCTCCCCCCGCCTCCCTACACTAACCTGAACGTAGTAACGCTGGGGGACGCCAGCTAGGCCTGGAAATCGGGCGTTGCTGTAGCTACGCCGGGCAACATCTGCCCGGCGCATGTGCAGATCGGCTTTTAAGCCGATCTTACGCTGCTGGCTGGCGTCTTAACGCCAGCCAGCGTAGTTCTGGATCAGGCCCAACATGTGTAAATCTGTATGACAATAATTTGAGCGGCCAGCAGATTACTGATAAGTTTGTATCACCATTTTAGTCATACAGACATGCAGTGTGCAGGCCCTGCTCCTTCCTCCCTCTGAGTTCTAACACTTTTACTGTCATTCACTGAAGCATGGTACATTCCCAGAGAGGAGACAGCTAGTGTGCGCTGTGGATGATCTTGAAGAGGATCTATCTGGTATGGGCATTTAGAAGTGGCGGTATGGACATTTAGAAGTGGCGGTATGGGCATTTAGAAGTGGCAGTATGGGCATTTAGAAGTGGCAGTATGGACATGTAGAAGTGGTGGTATGGGCATTTAGAAATGGCGGTATGGACATGTAGAAGTGGCAGTATGGGCATTTAGAAGTGGCGGTATGGACACGTAGAAGTGGAGGTATGGACATTTAGAAGCGGTGGTATGAACATGTAGAAGTGGAGGTATGGACATTTAGAACTGGTGTTATGGATATTTAGAAGTGGTGGTATGGACATTTAGAAGTAGTGTTATGGATATTTCAAAGTGGCGGTATGGGCATTTAGAAGTGGCGGTATGGACATTTAGAAGTGGTGGTATGGACATGTAGAATTGGCGGTAAGGACATGTAGAAGTGGCGGTATGGGCATTTAGAAGTGGCATAATGGAAACATAGAAAATAATAGAAGTAAATGGAGATTTACAGCTTTCAATAAAATCAGTGGGAGAAGTGTCGGTATTGTATACCACCATATACCCCCTCACTTTGAGCCCTGGTCCAGAGTCATACTTAAGTTCACAATTAGATCACTTTCAAAAGACCCATTATTTGTCTGGCTATTTTTTCTATTTGCAGAGTTTTGCATTTCATACTGGGTCATTGGGCCTGATCCAGACCTACGCCTGCCGTCGCTGAAAAGCCGATCTGCGCATGCGGTTTAGGTCAGAAGGCAGCGACTAGCAACGTATGAATATATGCTGTTGGATTGGATATTGGGCAGTTATTTGAAAGGACGGTCGAAAGCTTGGATGAGCTCCACTCTTGCAGGGTGTCATTCTTTCTAAAACTGAGGGGGATACGGGATGTTACCGAATGTTTCTTAGTCACCAAGGGCCTGATCCAGACCTACGTCGCCGTCGCTAAGATCGGGCAGATGCCGGCATAAGGAGGGGGCCATACGCCCACACAGGGGAAGTGTTGGGAAAGTGAATGCCGATACGCTGTGCTTTAGTAAGCACAGCGCATCGGCGTAGGTCTGGATCATGCCCATTGTGACTACACTTTATCTGCTATGGATAGAATATGCTAGTTCAAAATAAAAGCCGACACTTACATAGATTATCTTATTCTTTAGTCTTTCAAATTAAAGCCCAGAGTGGAAAACTAGTGAAACTGTGCTAATAAAATCCCTCAATATTTGGGACATATATTAGCAGATTGTGGTCAAGCTAATACTTCCTGGAGACAGGATTCTGTAAAATGACATGAGTTGGATGGTTCATTAATGTCATAATTGTGTGGTTAATTTGGTGGTTTAAGCTTTCTGGGATGCAATACTAAAGCAAAAGCTTTTATGAAATGTAATGTTTGAAAACAACCGATTAGCATTCAAAAGCTTGTCATATCTGAACACTAGCATGTCGGCAAAAAGCTCTATTTCTATAATAATGTGAAACCATATAAGAAAATTAGTGAAAGGTTGTGGGGCATTCTCTGGTAAAAATAAATAGACATTGAAATAGATATACAAAGGGGTATGGGTACGTTATTTGGGAAAAGCATTGATGCACCATATACTAAGTGTGAACAAGATGGTATATTCTTATAAGGTTACAAATAAGAAAGAATGTTTCCAATCAGGTGAATTTGGCAGCTTTATAAAGCCATAACCAAGGATAGGTGACAGATCACATAATAGGCAGCTATTATGGGCCGTATTCATACTGTGGACAGATAACTCACCCGTCCAGCCCCTAACCCACTCCCCCGTTTTTAGGTACCTTATGGCACTTAACAGTGCCATAGGGCTACCTTAACTAACCTTGCGTGGTTTTCTTCTTAAGAAGGAAACTATGCACGGACAATGCTTCTCTTCTAATCTAAATCCCCCCCTCCCACTTCTACGCAGTCTCTTTCTAACTAAACTACTCTGTGCGGTCTCTGTGCGGTCTTTAAGATTTACGTATAGCATAAATGACCTACTATGTGTAGTAGGTAATATTGCAAAACTCTGCATCTAAGAAGCAGAAGCTTCTTAGGTGTGAATACAGCCCTATGGACCTGATCCAGAACTACGCCGATGCGCTGTGCTTACTAAAACACAGCGTATCGGCGTCTACTCTCTCCGACACTCCCCCTGTGCGGCCGTATTTTCCCTTGCTTACGCCGGCTGAAGGCTACCCTAACTTCAGCTGGCCTAAGCAATGGAAAATACAGAAAATTCTGGATCAGGCCCTATGTCTCCAACCTCCCCACATTGGACAGATCTTCTTGAGGATGTAGGAAGCACTGCAATACAGCATCGCCAATAGCTTTTATTGAATTGATACAGCCCCATGACATCTTAAAGTTTCAGAACATGGTCGGTAGATGATACACATTTTATTTATCTAGAAATTTCCATCCTACCGCTCCACATTGGGAATATTACTTTCTTAACTACACCGACAACACTGGGGGCAATAATGAATCTATTTGGGGACTTCCCAAAAAAAGCACATGACCATCAATAAAAAAAATGCTTTCGATGAGGCAATAAATATGTCCTTTCTCAAATTATTTTATAACATACCGTAAGTTTTCTAACTCAAGCAAGAAGTACATATGTCTAGACCCATATGCAGAGAGAGAGAGCATTGCCAGTCTGTGGCCAAAAATGGCTGTTTTAGAAGTAAAGAAAGCAGAAAGTTCATTTTCCGCTGTCTCTATTTCGAAACACAGTCATTTTAGAATTTTGAATGGGAAAATGTGCCGATCGGTATACTGACTAATTACTTTTTCGGAAGCCACGCTCTCGACACGCTGCAGACCCCTCTGAAGAGGTGAATAACCTTTCTGGGGACTTTTAAGATCAGGCTCTGAGGAAGTGATGCTTTTGACTCATGGAATAGAAGGGTTGTGGTTAGGGTAAGCCTGCGGATGGTAGATTTTAGGTCTAGGCTGCGGGGATGGGAGTCTTAGTGTTAGGCTAAGGGCAGGGGAGTCTTAGGGTCAGGCTACTGGGAGGGGAGTCTTAGGCTCAGGCTACATGGAGGAGAATCTTAGGGTCAGGCTGTGTGGAAGGGAGGGTTAGGGTTTGGGTTAGGATTAGAGTAAGGGTTGGGAATAGATTGAAACTCACCTTTCAACACAGCGTTTTCAGTTTTCAAGGCAAAAGCAATCGATTTTCCAGACAGTTCAGAACTGGCTGGGAGAGAACAGCCCTTTCAAAATGGGGCCGTTCTCAGCGGCATCCCACACCCCAGATAGAGATAGCGCCTCTACTGTAAACTTACTAAGATGGAACACCCACTTACTATGTTAACCCAACCCATCTTTTGGAAGTTTCATTGCTCCTGTGTAGCATGGGTGTAATGTGTGTGCTCCCTTGTTCTGTCACTGGCAGGAAGCAAACAGCTCACTTGCTACAAAAGTATGGCACAGGCAATGTAATCTTTGAGGTGTAATAGAAGGGTTATTATTGTACTGTGATGTTTTACTGTCATCAATATACCAAGCGTTATACAGGGTAAAAACAACAAGAAATCCAATGTAGAGTTATGAGGTATTTTATTATGCAAATATAGTGGAAAAGAACAAAGTCTACAGCAGTTTGTTTCATGGTTTCTACCTCTTCCCCAAAGCTGCAGAGAAATCAGCTTCTTGCCTTACCTTCCTCATTAGTCTGGATCCACATTTAAGAACATTCAGGTACTGCACTTGTCACATGTGTAAGTACCTGGCCCACACAATGCAGCACAATCTATGCTGCATTATATGCAGAAACAGCCTCCAATAGCAAAAGTGTCAGTGGGTGAGGGAATCCATGCTAATTGTACAGTAAGGTCTTGGTTATGCCTTTACACACAATGCAGCATTATGCACGGACTGGAGGATCACATACACTGATGTCCATTTGGTATGATTAGACTTCATTGCCTGCGATCAGACTTAATTCATGATCTGGTCTATAGAGATTATAAAAAGCAAATGCACATGTAAAGGTGAAGTATAGGATTTACCTGTCTCCAATAATTCTGAAAAGACAGAAGCATCACAAGAAAAGAAAACCACTGAATATACCAGAAAGTCCCAGGACAGTTATGTTTCTTAAATAGCTAAACCCTATTAGCAAGTGCTCTTTTTGTATGAAAAGGGTGCCCGTAGTTACTTAACATTTTTAAAGTTATGAATTTGCCCCACTATAGTAAAACAGTCCAAAGTAATGTCCCCAGTTCACTGTAGAGCTGTCAGTCTTTTTTTTTTCTTATAAATCCGACTGTGCTGCCAGAAAGTACTGCTCCATAAGGATGGGATTTTATTCAATGAGTTGAACCTGGACAAACTGTGCTCTAGTAAGCCCCAGTCTGCAGTTCTGTAGTTTTTGCTGGAGAAATTGCACACACTGGTGATGACAGAGGTGATCAAACCAAAGAGTAGCCTATTCTGATTGAATAATTGTCAACTGACTTCTCAAGCTGATAGTACAAAATTCAATAATGTGCCTATTCTATTACATTAAGTCACAGTGGTTCATTGATACTAGTTTTTTGAAAGTTCAATTTAGAGAACAGTATGGATTTTTAAAGAAGGGAAAAAAAAAACGTATTTCATTTATGGCTATAAATTCACGTGAGGGTGAGAAGCCTTGCAATTTATAGTAAATAAATTATAATGAACCTGCTAGTGTGCTCTATTTAATTAGAAATACAACTCACTGTGGCCTTGTGCATTGCATGGAAATTGCGGTAAAGCATTGCAGATGCTCTAAATTAAATAACTCAAGATCAACAGAGCATGAAGTAAAATTAATTAGCTGCAGAAATGTAAGTGAATAACTGCTGGGCCACTACAATATTATACTAAGCTTGGACGCAGATTTTTACAGGTTCATATGCTTAAATGTGTTATTTTTATACAGCATGGACCAGATTCAGATCTCCGTGTGACTTGCATATGCAGGGAGCTCTGTAATAAAGCACGGAGAAGGGGAGGTCCCTGTCACATCCCTGTCACTCCCCTCCTTCTTATGGAGTTCTGAATGCTTTATACCCCTTTCATACCTAAAACCTGGGTCAATGAACACAGCTTCTAGTCATGTTGCATCTGTTCAGACTGCAGCTACAACCCTGGTATAACCCAGGTTGTTGCCTTTCAGACTGGACCTGTGTCTGCAGAGGCAGACAGGGATCCCCATCCACCATCTTACATATTTTTTATAGGACCCGGGTTCCCACTTTCACACCAGGACACGTGTTAGGCCATCCCCGATATAACCCGGGTATCGACCAGGGTCACGGACCCAGGGCAACAGACCTGTGTTGACTCTTTCACAAACAATAAGCAAACAGAGGAAAGAGAGAGGCAAATCTTCCAATAATATGGGTGAGAGAGCAACATGAACTAAGGACCTCCACACTGTCTGTGGTTGTAGTGAAGCTGAGCAATTTGCCATTGCATTGCATTAAGGGTGTGGTTCGTTGTTTCAAATGACCATTTTGTGATAAACCTCACCTGACAGTAAAACAGCGAGGGAAATATAATAGCCAGATGTTTTCAGGGAGAAAGCATCATAAAAGCACCGAGAGCATCCCATAGCCTTGTTGCGAGTCCCCGCTGCGAAGGCTTGCATTGCGAATTAGGGACAGCCAAAAGCTTATTTTCAGCTGTCTCTATTTCGAATGTGAGCCCTTTCAGAATATTTTTTTTATGAATGGGTGAGTATGCGAATTGCCGGGGACTTAGGGTTAGGCACCGTGGATGGAGACTTAGCGTTAGACTGTGGAAGGGACTTAGGGTTAGGCTACGGAGGGGGAGACTTAAGGTTTGGGTTAGGGAGCGGGTTGGGGGAAACTCCCCTTTTGGAGCACCGTGTTCGAGGCATAAGCAATCGATATCCCAGGCAGTCCAGAACTGGCTGGGAGCAAACGGCCCTTTTCGAAATATGGCTGTTCACTACGGGGACCCACACTCCCATAGCCTAAACCTAACCTTCCCCTTCTAGCAAAATAATCTTAAGCCTTCTTGTCTCGCAGGCTATCCTCAACCTTCCCAGTCTAGTACACTAACCTTAACCCTTACTGTCCTGCAGTCTTTAAGAATAACTTGGACGTTCCAATCTGTCCAATTTTTTTTTTTTTTTTTTCATCTGCTATGCTTTCAGTGAAGTAAGGTTTCTACACTTTTCCTCTAAATATGCCAGTTTATGTGCATGCCCTCATGTTCATATATATATAT
>WWET01001506.1:188741-208746 GCA_011038615.1 Limnodynastes dumerilii | reverse complement strand
GGGTGAGCTCCGGGGTCCCTGCCAGCGTGTCGACTCGTGATTGGGTGAGTGATTATGCTCACATGTATTTATATGTGGTTCTGCGCTGTTTTTCTTTATGTTTGTCCCTGATGATAGGGGAAGAAATCCCCTGAAACGGTTGATTAAAACTACCGCTATTTTCTAACTACCTTTAAGTCTGAGAGTGCCTCATTTCCTCGTCTTCTATTTTGCATTTTTCCTGCAGTGCACCTCAGCATTCTGCTAATTCTTTTTATGGAGTGCCGTCTCCCTGCATTTATATATATATATATATACACACAAAATCCTATTTAGATATTTAGTACATAAGGATATATACAGCCAGTAATTGGCCTACGGTAGCTGAATTTGCAGACTCCTGACATACTTCTCAGACATAGTGTAGTGAGCACAAGTGTTCTGGTTTGGGGAGGTGTCACTGGATAGCAGAGAACTTTACTTTATATGTAAATGGGGCAGCACGGTGGATCAGTGAGCTGAACTTGTGCCTCACAGTGCTGAGGTCAATGAGTTTGATTCCTGGACTAGGCCCTATGGGCCGGATTCACAATCACAGACGTATTGCACATACGTCCTTAATTTACCGATAATTGGCCGGATTCACACCACCAGAAGTATTGCATAAACGTCCGGTGTTTACCGAAATTTGCTACTGCACATGCATAGTATCTTTTTTACGCAATCTACGTATCTTCTCGTTATGTAGATTGCGTATATGCAGTCTTATGCGTAGTATCTTTTTTTTGCAATCTATGTATCTTTTTGTTACGTAGATTGCGTATATGCGGTCTTAAAGACCTCATATACGCAATCTACGTAACGAAAAGATACATAGATTACAAAAAAAGATACTACGCATGCGCAGTAGCAAATATCGGTAAACACCACCGGACATATTGGTGTGAATCCGGGCCAATAACTACCAAGCATGCATAGTAACTACTTTACGTAATCTGCTACTAGGTTAATTGACTAACAACTAAATTAACCCCGGTGTGTGTGTGGATGTATGTGTTAGGGACCTTAGTATGTACTTCCAGTAGGGGCAGGGACTGATGTAAATGTCTAATATTCTCTGTAAAGCACTGCAGACAATTTGTGGCACTATATAAATAAGCATTAACAATAATAATATGCATCAGGAATAGAAGTTAAACAATAATAAGCTTCATTTACATATAATCTTAGTGGGCCGGATTCATAGTTAATAACGACAGCTGATTCTGTGGCAGCGCATATGCTGTTGCCAGACGTTATGGTATAGATATCCAGGCGTGTGGAACTTAGTCCGTCTGTCAGGTGGCCCATCCCCTCTGACCGCCTAAGCTCCATAAGGTGGCTGGGGAAGCATCTAAAGTGTACAGTTTGGGCAGGGTTCTACCTTTCTGTATGGATCAGCAGTCTGTACGACATGTGGCCTTATAGTGTTTTGGTGCATGGTTGATGGCAAATAGTTTAATAATGATTATTTATATAATTAATATTATGGCTTTTTATTAAGTGTGCATTAAGGTTTTCAAAGTGGAGCACATCAGACTTTGGGAGGTTATATATTATTTACACTTATAAGTAATTATTTTTATTCACTTATAAAACACAGGTGAGAATAAATAAGAATAAGAAATAATAAAAAAAAAAATAACATGCAAAAATGGAAGGACATTAGTTTGAAATCAAAAAGAAAAATAGATACATTTAAAAACGGATCTTTAAAACATGTTTATGAAAGTGCAGCTTCTCTGAAATCAGTAATGCTTATGTTTAGCATTCTTAGGATTTTTCAAAGTCTATTTTTCCTGTAGAATGTATAATGAGTGCTTAAATATAAAGAACCACTAATTACAATAGAAATACGGTATACAGCTGCCTGACTACACAAAATCTCTGTGGTTTTTACAAATGTGCACAGAAAATTCCCAACATTTACACCTAAAAAGGCATACGCATATGAAAGGGCTTCCCTACGTCTTTGTTTACAATGTGGAATATGATAGAGATAAGTAATCAATATTTTTACTTTTGGTACTGCTCTGATCAATAAAAACAGAGTAGACTGCATGTGGCTTTATGTCATATTGAGCCTACATTTATTTACTATACAATATATATAGCACTCATATATTAAAATATCTAAAGGTCACATGACTGAGGATCTCCCCCTGTTAGCAGCATATTAAACATGGCAAAAGAAAAAAAAAACTCACTAGCAGATTCTGAGGGGGCAATTGGGGTGAATGGGAAGATCCATTGTGGAGATCATCCTCCTTCAATGTGCCAAAACAAGACATGTAGACACATTGGTATTGGCTGATGAACTTGCATGTCTGAAAATCCAGCTCTCTCTGTGTTGCTGGCTCTTCAGTTTAGTCAGCTATTTCTTCTGTCACTGATAGTAGAGAGCCAGTGATACCAATGTGTTAGGGTTAGAAACAATAGGGAATGGGCTAAAGAGAAACTTTATGGTGCGGGAAGAGAGAACGGTGGGTAAAGAGGTGGAAATACAAGGAGGATATGGGGAGAAGAGAATATGGGAGAGAGTATGGTGAGATAGAGGGTTGATGAAAAGAATAAGGGAGAAAAGTCAATAATAAATTGTGTAGGGGTTCAAATTCTTGATCCGCACCTGCACAAAAGCATGTTCAAATGTTGGTGACTCTTTTAAGGTACTTCTGATACAGTTGACCAAAAAATCCACTTGGGCTGAGAGTGGGATGCTTGTGAACTCAGATCAGTGGGCCGTATGCAGAGTTTTCCGATATGCTCTACTGCGCATGTGCAGTAATTCTGTAACGAAATCTACGTTACTTGTTGCAACGTAGATTGCGTATACGCGGTCTTTAATGCGGCCGGAGCTCTGCTTCAATAATATGTAATCAATAAATGTACGAAGTTGTAGTTATAAAAAACTAGTTCAATACCAAAATAATAACAGAGGCTTATGCATGGAGGTTGATCCACATTAATGTCAAATGCTTAAACAGGTTGCTGATTTATTTGAAACACGGGAATGTTGGTTTCTGTAAAATAGAACAGGTTCCATGCACAGAACATCAATAGTTCATACATAAGACAACAAAGGTATCAATGTTTTACATAAGAAAAAAACAGCTTCTTTTCACTGAGGTAAAAGCTATGACTATGGCTATAATAACTAA
Source organism: Limnodynastes dumerilii (assembly GCA_011038615.1). Taxonomy (NCBI): domain Eukaryota; kingdom Metazoa; phylum Chordata; class Amphibia; order Anura; family Limnodynastidae; genus Limnodynastes; species Limnodynastes dumerilii. The sequence continues at coordinate 205,570 of WWET01001506.1, read as the reverse complement.
TTACACTGATCGGGGGCTGCAATAACTTATTACACTGACGGGGGGCTGCAATAACTTATTACACTGATGGGGGCTGCAATATATAATTACACTGATGTGGGGCTGCAATAACTTATTACACTGATGGGGGGCTGTAATAACTGATTACACTGAGCAATATATAATTACACTGATGTGGGGCTGCAATAACTTATTACACTGATGGGGGGCTGTAGTAACTGATTACACTGATGGGGGGCTGCAATAACTAATTACACTGATGATGGCCCTGTAATAACTGATTACACTGACAGGGGGGCTGCAATAACTAATTACATTGATGGGGGGCTGCAGTAATTGATTACACTGATGGGGGGCTGCAATAACTAATTACACTGATGGGGGGATGCAATAACTAATTACACTGATGGAGGGATGCAATAACTAATTACACTGATAGGGAGGGCTGCAATAACTAATTACACTGATGGGGGGATGCAATAACTAATTATACTGATAGGGAGGGCTGCAATAACTAATTACACTGATGGGGGGATGCAATAACTAATTATACTGATAGGGAGGGCTGCAATAACTAATTACACTGATGGGGGGATGCAATAACTAATTATACTGATAGGGAGGGCTGCAATAACTAATTACACTGATGGGGGGATGCAATAACTAATTATACTGATAGGGAGGGCTGCAATAACTAATTACACTGATGGGGGGATGCAATAACTAATTATACTGATAGGGAGGGCTGCAATAACTAATTACACTGATGGGGGGATGCAATAACTAATTATACTGATAGGGAGGGCTGCAATAACTAATTACACTGATGGGGGGATGCAATAACTAATTATACTGATAGGGAGGGCTGCAATAACTAATTACACTGATGGGGGGATGCAATAACTAATTATACTGATAGGGAGGGCTGCAATAACTAATTACACTGATGGGGGGATGCAATAACTAATTATACTGATAGGGAGGGCTGCAATAACTAATTACACTGATGGGGGGATGCAATAACTAATTATACTGATAGGGAGGGCTGCAATAACTAATTACACTGATGGGGGGATGCAATAACTAATTATACTGATAGGGAGGGCTGCAATAACTAATTACACTGATGGGGGGATGCAATAACTAATTATACTGATAGGGAGGGCTGCAATAACTAATTACACTGATGGGGGGATGCAATAACTAATTATACTGATAGGGAGGGCTGCAATAACTAATTACACTGATGGGGGGATGCAATAACTAATTATACTGATAGGGAGGGCTGCAATAACTAATTACACTGATGGGGGGATGCAATAACTAATTATACTGATAGGGAGGGCTGCAATAACTAATTACACTGATGGGGGGATGCAATAACTAATTATACTGATAGGGAGGGCTGCAATAACTAATTACACTGATGGGGGGATGCAATAACTAATTATACTGATAGGGAGGGCTGCAATAACTAATTACACTGATGGGGGGATGCAATAACTAATTATACTGATAGGGAGGGCTGCAATAACTAATTACACTGATGGGGGGATGCAATAACTAATTATACTGATAGGGAGGGCTGCAATAACTAATTACACTGATGGGGGGATGCAATAACTAATTATACTGATAGGGAGGGCTGCAATAACTAATTACACTGATGGGGGGATGCAATAACTAATTATACTGATAGGGAGGGCTGCAATAACTAATTACACTGATGGGGGGATGCAATAACTAATTATACTGATAGGGAGGGCTGCAATAACTAATTACACTGATGGGGGGATGCAATAACTAATTATACTGATAGGGAGGGCTGCAATAACTAATTACACTGATGGGGGGATGCAATAACTAATTATACTGATAGGGAGGGCTGCAATAACTAATTACACTGATGGGGGGATGCAATAACTAATTATACTGATAGGGAGGGCTGCAATAACTAATTACACTGATGGGGGGATGCAATAACTAATTATACTGATAGGGAGGGCTGCAATAACTAATTACACTGATGGGGGGATGCAATAACTAATTATACTGATAGGGAGGGCTGCAATAACTAATTACACTGATGGGGGGATGCAATAACTAATTATACTGATAGGGAGGGCTGCAATAACTAATTACACTGATGGGGGGATGCAATAACTAATTATACTGATAGGGAGGGCTGCAATAACTAATTACACTGATGGGGGGATGCAATAACTAATTATACTGATAGGGAGGGCTGCAATAACTAATTACACTGATGGGGGGATGCAATAACTAATTATACTGATAGGGAGGGCTGCAATAACTAATTACACTGATGGGGGGATGCAATAACTAATTATACTGATAGGGAGGGCTGCAATAACTAATTACACTGATGGGGGGATGCAATAACTAATTATACTGATAGGGAGGGCTGCAATAACTAATTACACTGATGGGGGGATGCAATAACTAATTATACTGATAGGGAGGGCTGCAATAACTAATTACACTGATGGGGGGATGCAATAACTAATTATACTGATAGGGAGGGCTGCAATAACTAATTACACTGATGGGGGGATGCAATAACTAATTATACTGATAGGGAGGGCTGCAATAACTAATTACACTGATGGGGGGATGCAATAACTAATTATACTGATAGGGAGGGCTGCAATAACTAATTACACTGATGGGGGGATGCAATAACTAATTATACTGATAGGGAGGGCTGCAATAACTAATTACACTGATGGGGGGATGCAATAACTAATTATACTGATAGGGAGGGCTGCAATAACTAATTACACTGATGGGGGGATGCAATAACTAATTATACTGATAGGGAGGGCTGCAATAACTAATTACACTGATGGGGGGATGCAATAACTAATTATACTGATAGGGAGGGCTGCAATAACTAATTACACTGATGGGGGGATGCAATAACTAATTATACTGATAGGGAGGGCTGCAATAACTAATTACACTGATGGGGGGATGCAATAACTAATTATACTGATAGGGAGGGCTGCAATAACTAATTACACTGATGGGGGGATGCAATAACTAATTATACTGATAGGGAGGGCTGCAATAACTAATTACACTGATGGGGGGATGCAATAACTAATTATACTGATAGGGAGGGCTGCAATAACTAATTACACTGATGGGGGGATGCAATAACTAATTATACTGATAGGGAGGGCTGCAATAACTAATTACACTGATGGGGGGATGCAATAACTAATTATACTGATAGGGAGGGCTGCAATAACTAATTACACTGATGGGGGGATGCAATAACTAATTATACTGATAGGGAGGGCTGCAATAACTAATTACACTGATGGGGGGATGCAATAACTAATTATACTGATAGGGAGGGCTGCAATAACTAATTACACTGATGGGGGGATGCAATAACTAATTATACTGATAGGGAGGGCTGCAATAACTAATTACACTGATGGGGGGATGCAATAACTAATTATACTGATAGGGAGGGCTGCAATAACTAATTACACTGATGGGGGGATGCAATAACTAATTATACTGATAGGGAGGGCTGCAATAACTAATTACACTGATGGGGGGATGCAATAACTAATTATACTGATAGGGAGGGCTGCAATAACTAATTACACTGATGGGGGGATGCAATAACTAATTATACTGATAGGGAGGGCTGCAATAACTAATTACACTGATGGGGGGATGCAATAACTAATTATACTGATAGGGAGGGCTGCAATAACTAATTACACTGATGGGGGGATGCAATAACTAATTATACTGATAGGGAGGGCTGCAATAACTAATTACACTGATGGGGGGATGCAATAACTAATTATACTGATAGGGAGGGCTGCAATAACTAATTACACTGATGGGGGGATGCAATAACTAATTATACTGATAGGGAGGGCTGCAATAACTAATTACACTGATGGGGGGATGCAATAACTAATTATACTGATAGGGAGGGCTGCAATAACTAATTACACTGATGGGGGGATGCAATAACTAATTATACTGATAGGGAGGGCTGCAATAACTAATTACACTGATGGGGGGATGCAATAACTAATTATACTGATAGGGAGGGCTGCAATAACTAATTACACTGATGGGGGGATGCAATAACTAATTATACTGATAGGGAGGGCTGCAATAACTAATTACACTGATGGGGGGATGCAATAACTAATTATACTGATAGGGAGGGCTGCAATAACTAATTACACTGATGGGGGGATGCAATAACTAATTATACTGATAGGGAGGGCTGCAATAACTAATTACACTGATGGGGGGATGCAATAACTAATTATACTGATAGGGAGGGCTGCAATAACTAATTACACTGATGGGGGGATGCAATAACTAATTATACTGATAGGGAGGGCTGCAATAACTAATTACACTGATGGGGGGATGCAATAACTAATTATACTGATAGGGAGGGCTGCAATAACTAATTACACTGATGGGGGGATGCAATAACTAATTATACTGATAGGGAGGGCTGCAATAACTAATTACACTGATGGGGGGATGCAATAACTAATTATACTGATAGGGAGGGCTGCAATAACTAATTACACTGATGGGGGGATGCAATAACTAATTATACTGATAGGGAGGGCTGCAATAACTAATTACACTGATGGGGGGATGCAATAACTAATTATACTGATAGGGAGGGCTGCAATAACTAATTACACTGATGGGGGGATGCAATAACTAATTATACTGATAGGGAGGGCTGCAATAACTAATTACACTGATGGGGGGATGCAATAACTAATTATACTGATAGGGAGGGCTGCAATAACTAATTACACTGATGGGGGGATGCAATAACTAATTATACTGATAGGGAGGGCTGCAATAACTAATTACACTGATGGGGGGATGCAATAACTAATTATACTGATAGGGAGGGCTGCAATAACTAATTACACTGATGGGGGGATGCAATAACTAATTATACTGATAGGGAGGGCTGCAATAACTAATTACACTGATGGGGGGATGCAATAACTAATTATACTGATAGGGAGGGCTGCAATAACTAATTACACTGATGGGGGGATGCAATAACTAATTATACTGATAGGGAGGGCTGCAATAACTAATTACACTGATGGGGGGATGCAATAACTAATTATACTGATAGGGAGGGCTGCAATAACTAATTACACTGATGGGGGGATGCAATAACTAATTATACTGATAGGGAGGGCTGCAATAACTAATTACACTGATGGGGGGATGCAATAACTAATTATACTGATAGGGAGGGCTGCAATAACTAATTACACTGATGGGGGGATGCAATAACTAATTATACTGATAGGGAGGGCTGCAATAACTAATTACACTGATGGGGGGATGCAATAACTAATTATACTGATAGGGAGGGCTGCAATAACTAATTACACTGATGGGGGGATGCAATAACTAATTATACTGATAGGGAGGGCTGCAATAACTAATTACACTGATGGGGGGATGCAATAACTAATTATACTGATAGGGAGGGCTGCAATAACTAATTACACTGATGGGGGGATGCAATAACTAATTATACTGATAGGGAGGGCTGCAATAACTAATTACACTGATGGGGGGATGCAATAACTAATTATACTGATAGGGAGGGCTGCAATAACTAATTACACTGATGGGGGGATGCAATAACTAATTATACTGATAGGGAGGGCTGCAATAACTAATTACACTGATGGGGGGATGCAATAACTAATTATACTGATAGGGAGGGCTGCAATAACTAATTACACTGATGGGGGGATGCAATAACTAATTATACTGATAGGGAGGGCTGCAATAACTAATTACACTGATGGGGGGATGCAATAACTAATTATACTGATAGGGAGGGCTGCAATAACTAATTACACTGATGGGGGGATGCAATAACTAATTATACTGATAGGGAGGGCTGCAATAACTAATTACACTGATGGGGGGATGCAATAACTAATTATACTGATAGGGAGGGCTGCAATAACTAATTACACTGATGGGGGGATGCAATAACTAATTATACTGATAGGGAGGGCTGCAATAACTAATTACACTGATGGGGGGATGCAATAACTAATTATACTGATAGGGAGGGCTGCAATAACTAATTACACTGATGGGGGGATGCAATAACTAATTATACTGATAGGGAGGGCTGCAATAACTAATTACACTGATGGGGGGATGCAATAACTAATTATACTGATAGGGAGGGCTGCAATAACTAATTACACTGATGGGGGGATGCAATAACTAATTATACTGATAGGGAGGGCTGCAATAACTAATTACACTGATGGGGGGATGCAATAACTAATTATACTGATAGGGAGGGCTGCAATAACTAATTACACTGATGGGGGGATGCAATAACTAATTATACTGATAGGGAGGGCTGCAATAACTAATTACACTGATGGGGGGATGCAATAACTAATTATACTGATAGGGAGGGCTGCAATAACTAATTACACTGATGGGGGGATGCAATAACTAATTATACTGATAGGGAGGGCTGCAATAACTAATTACACTGATGGGGGGATGCAATAACTAATTATACTGATAGGGAGGGCTGCAATAACTAATTACACTGATGGGGGGATGCAATAACTAATTATACTGATAGGGAGGGCTGCAATAACTAATTACACTGATGGGGGGATGCAATAACTAATTATACTGATAGGGAGGGCTGCAATAACTAATTACACTGATGGGGGGATGCAATAACTAATTATACTGATAGGGAGGGCTGCAATAACTAATTACACTGATGGGGGGATGCAATAACTAATTATACTGATAGGGAGGGCTGCAATAACTAATTACACTGATGGGGGGATCCTCTCTGACTACCATTTTATGTGTGCATGTGTGTATTTATTTAATTACATTTGCTAAATGTTAATGTGAAGCAGGTGCCCCCACGATTCAGTTGCCAAAGGGACCCCACAGACGTTAATCTGGCCCTTGATAAATATGTGAAAATATGTGTGAGAAAGAGAGCCACAGAAAGAGGGAGAGATTTGTAACAGTACCGCTTCTGCGTTTTATTTAGTTCTACAACATTACTTCACTGTTATGTTACAGTTTTGCATTTATTAACAGACTGTTCTGCATTTCTTGGTAAGATAGATCAGCTTTAGAGGAACAATGCAGGATGTGCATTGTTTCTTAGATGACCATAAGGTGGCAGTGATGTGTATACAGTATGCTGGTAATAAGAATACTTCAGGGCTGAGTGTTCCAGTGGAGAGGGAGGGAGGATTTTGGACGGGGGTAGTGGAATGGGACACACCTCTCTGTGACATCACAGGCCAGGCATGCCAGATTCTCCTAGTATTGAGATTAGACCGGCAGACACAGACCTGGCTGAAACTGTCAAAAGTTTTGCAACTCCTGGAAATATAAGAACCTGCTCCTCGCTCACAGCACACGTTCTCATTCAGAAGATTGTCACTACTATTCCACAACACTTCAGTGAAACGCGATTTGTAAGGAGTCTGTATTACATCTACCAGGATGTATAACATGGATTTAACTGTACATTGACTTATATAGTGAAGGTTTGGATTTTTAACAATAATTGAAACAAAAGGTTTTTTTGGATACTGTAAAACAATTTTAAGAGATTCTCCTGGAAGAGCTGCGGGTTTCTGTGTTATTCTTGACAGTTTAACAATGAGAATGAAGGCATTTGGACGGGACCTGGCGTTTAGAGGATCTCCTTTACTGATTATTTCGTTGTTCCTGATGATCTTCCAACCATGTAATTCCCTGGAAGAAAAGACCGGTAAGGACTTTTGTGATCTATTACTTTTATACCTGTACTAACGAGCCTTCTGTTGAAATATACTGCTAATTATACTTGCAGCACCACTTAGGACGGTGAATGTGTCCCTTTAATTACCTGCACTTAGTGTGTGTCCTGTGAAGTCTGGGAAAGGGGCAAGAGGTGATTCTTAATTGTAAGCTTTCCAAAAGCGTGATAGAAAGAGGGAACTGTGCTGCATTTCCAGCACTACTCCGGACAGCAGTACATTTTACTTATAATATATTCTCTTTAGAGGGTGTGGGTCTTGCATTAAGCAGTTTTACTATTGCAGCACTCTTAATGCATGCAGCTATAAATAACCTGTGGTTACATTCTCATGTGTCCCTCAAATGTATAATGTATATATGACTATTTGTGCATTAGTTATCATATGGATTATATAAGTGGAAGTTTAGAAGTTGCAGTGTGAAAATCTATAAGTGGATGTAGGAGAAGACCACAACACAATGGAAACTAAAACAGTAGAAGAAGCTGTACAGAGTATCATACCGCTGTAAACCTACCAACTTTGATCTTTGGAATATACATTGTAAATATATCTTTAAACACGTCACTTTACTGTCCAGTGAAACTGGATTAACGGGACGTGTGTTTTGCAGCATGCTGTGATAATTAGGTCTCGCCAACTACCTTGTGTCATTACCTGCCAATGTACTGGGCTATTCTAACTATCAAATATGTAGCTCACTACTGGTTGTACACAGACACTACAGTGAGTTGTAAGAATTATGCTTAGTGGCTTTGTCTTTGAGACTGATGTTATAATATAAGTTTACTTCACCTCTCCTCTGAATATTAAGCTGTAGAGACTATCCCAACTATCAAATTAGTCGATTGCAGTGCATGTGCTGCAAAATAGGGATATAAAACCAGTGTGATTTCTGAGACTAAGAAGGGTTAATGTATTTTAAAGCACTGTATGCTGTGTTATTCAACATAAATTATAGGGCAGAAGACAGCAGCCCACTCCCTCAGAGACGGGCACACACTTCCATAGTGTACAAATATTAGACATCATTTGCCTTCTAGGTTTCCAGTTTCCCCTGTCTTGGTAAAAGACTACTTGCTTTCTAGATTTTCCTTATAAACAAATAAATGTTACTAAAATATGATATATATCAATGGGATTTTTTTTTATTGACTATGATCGTATTTATCATTTTTGCCAAGACTGCCATTGGAAGGTAGTTTCTTTGATTAGGAGGAAAATCTCTCTGAAGTGGCATTAGTTGACCTGCTTTGTGGAGATATGTCTTAGTGTCATAGGGCCAGATCCAGACCTCAGTACCAACGCTTTGTAGGGGGGGAGGCATTTAATTTGTACTGTATGGGCTGGGTTAGGTAGTTACGTCCGTCCAAGTGCGGTTACGCTTGGAAAAGTTAAGGTAGGGTTTGGTAGTCATAAAATAGCTAAATTACGAATGACTGAGGGGAGTGCCCAGGGGGGGTATAGTACTTCCGATCACGTAAATACACTGCACGATCATACTTAAAGTGCACTTAGGTCTGGATCTGGCCCATAGCGCTTTACATATCAGTGCAGTATATGCTGTGCTGGCATTTTGTCTTATCAGACTTGGAGAACCATCCTACACATACTGCATTGTATATGGGAGATTGTTTTTGCACAATCACAAACATTCACAAACATGCTAACAAATACTAACAAAATATAGGCATAGAATAACATGCACAGAGAGACTGCATGAGAGAGGATCTAGACAAACACATTTGGCAGGAAATAAGAAATAAAATGCTGTTGGATGAAAATAAGAAGCGTCCTGCCAAAGGAGAGATGGGAATGTATATGTTAACCATTCCATGAGATCGGCTAACCTGTTATTGGCTCTCAGTTACATGAGGATTTCTTTCTTTCTCTCTCTCTTATTGTCTGACACTCCTGTGAGTCTTAATCTTTGCCAGTAGACCTTTGGCTGAATGCCAGTCTCTGAACAAGGCTGTAATACCCTACCTATGTGTGCACTAGTAGCTTGCAAATCTCCAGCATATTCCTTCCGTGACTTTGCATGTTTTAAATGGAGCACTGGCAGGAAACACACCTCTAATTGCTCAACTCACGTTCCAGGCTGGCAAGTTCTTACCTGTTTCCCTTATATTTTTCCGGAGTTGATTTAAGATGTTTTTGTAGTGAGACAAAACGGATTGTAGTAGAAAAAGAGGGAAGGAATCTCTTCTGGAAATGTGATATACAGTGTTTTCATGGGAGTAGGCATGTGGTTAGCCAGCCCCATTGCGACAATCATACAGCCACCAGATGAATGTGTCATTGCTGAAATGCTTGGCAAATAGAAAACTACTATTGGGAATAGGTACCTATTTCAACACGATCCTAACTGCGGCAGGCTAAGGTTAGGGCTTAAGGGGAAGCTTAGGCTATGGGACACAGAAGGTTAGGATTAGGACTCAAAGAAGAGGAAGGTTATGGGTAGGGCTCAAGAGCCAGAAGGTTAGGGTTCGGCATGAGGGGGGAAGGTTAGGGTTAGGCTTCCGGAAAACAAGACTGGAAGTCACAGCACCGCGGCTCTTGAGAATGGACAGTGCTGAAAAATGTCATCAGTTGCCATTCAACAAAGGGCAGTTTTCTAAGGTAGACTGCCAAAAAATGGTGGCATTCAGCCCTTCATTGCTGCAAAGTGATCTGTCGAAAGACGAACCACACCCCTTTACACGGACAGTTTATCCAACTTGCACAGTGGAACTTGCACAGATTCATTTTACATATTAAATAAGTAGTTGTATTACAAAACGTCATTCTCATCCAGAGCTGGGGATAAAAGAAAAGGTATCACAAGAATGACTATTGCAATACCTTTTCTGGCAATGATACATGGACTATTGAATATTCCATTTATCATTATAAGTAAGTTTTGCAATGAAAAGGCAAATAATCCCTTTCTTGTGTTGAATAATAAGCTCAGATTTCCTGCAAAATAAAAATAAAAATCAGTTTTTATAGGCAGTAGTGCTCTTTGCCCTATAGCAGAAGATATGACCAAACACAGGTTCATTTAACAAATTAGTGAGTTTACATGTCAGATGCAAAAGGGTTTTATAAAACATTTCAATAATCTGCTAATTTGTTGGATCTGTTGTACCAGAGGTAGAGGGTTTACTTGTCTGAATGTGCCCCGGAGCCTTGCACATTCCTTTCTGCAACTATGTCAAGGAATCTGGGACCTCCAAGAGATGCTATATTATAGTACAGAATTGTTTTGGTATTCATGGCTTTTCTTAGTTTAAGGAATGTAATGTTTAAAACTGAGACTTTATCCAGATCAGGGGTTCTTAAACCTGTCCTCTGGGACCAAACAGTGCATGCTTTCCAGGTCTCCTTGCTGTAGCACAGGTGTTCATATTACTGACTTGTGTAAAAAGGTTCACAGGTAGTAATCTATACAGTATATCAATTGTGATTATGAGGAGACCTGGAAAACATGCATGTCCGTGTGCATGTGGACAGGTTTGAGAACCCATAATCTAGACTAGGAATGAATACAACAATCCCCCTAATGAAGACCATTATGTGTCCCATTTTGTTGCTTCCAGTCTCATCCCCATCTCTGTGTAGTTGGCTGGTACATTGTTGCATACCTGTAATGCATACATTAGTCTGGATGTCATTCTGCTGGTGGTCTTTATGAATCTTACTGAAAATAATGTCACTTACACTCTTCATACTGCAACTACACAGGTGTCACTCCCCAAAGGCATGCAAAGTTTCCCATGAACAGAAGATACCATCTCTTGCTGCTAGCAAAAATAATACCTAATCAAAAGTTTATCTTACTCCTTCTATTTAGAATTTATAATGTGCTGTAAGTTACCCACTGATTTGTTCTCTACAACTGTGTTCACCTTTAAATTTTAAACAATAGCCTACAAAATTGATTAGGTCCTGCACATGTGCATTAACTTAACCAAAACGCTTGTTTTCTTGTGTCAGCACTTATGCACATGACTATATTTCTCATGTATGAAGAGCCACCTGCAATGCGCTCAAATTTTTCTCTGTGACTGTGCCCTTAGCATTACTATGTTTGCATCCATATGATGAGACAGTCTGGTTGCAAGTTACAAACAGCTCATTGTGAGTTTGAACAATGATTCTGATTGGCTGATTACAAGTAGACCCTGTCTACTGTACTATGACCATCTAACATCTTTTTGCAGCTACGCTATATACTAGAAAAAATTACATTATATAATATATTATTCTGTATTTTCAGAACATACATATTACTTGATTAAAATTACATTTTGTCTAAAAAATGAAATTCATTATGGGCCTGATTCAGAGATACGATTTTCACGGCACTTAGGAGTGTATATTTAAGATCTTAGAAAATTTGCATTACTGCGCATGCGTAGTATAAGTGCAACGCCGTCTACGTAGCGGTTAGGAGCGTAAATTCGCTAAGTGCGTAAGTTTGAATCGCACGCAAGCACTTAAGATCTTAAGTGCTGCGAATCTTTAAGATCTTAAGGATTTGCATGGAAATGGGCGGGGGGAGACAGGGAAATGAGGGAAAGTGGGCGCGGGCTGACACTTAGGATCTTAAATGAACGCTACCACGTCACTTAAGATCCCAAATGACAGCGCAGAGTTAGGGCTAGTCAATGGTGGTCTAAGTTTAAGATCCACCGCTGTTTGCAAGGGGAGTGACTCTTTATGCAGTGGGCTGGAACCTGCTAAGATCTTAACATTAGATGCGTATATTTGCGATCTTTTCGCAATCGCATCTCTGAATCAGCCCCTATGTGATTAATATTTAAATATTGTTTTTTTTTGGTTTCAGTTGCATTTTGAATGTAATAATATCACTTTTCATAATCATATGCTTATTTATATGATACAAGCACATATAGTACTGTTGTGTTCTCATCAATCATGTGCATATACGGAATTAGTGCGTTCTACACATAAGTGTCAATTTTGGGAGAGTCTACATTAGACACACTTCAAAGACTGCAAAAGGAAAATAATATGCATGCGTACACTTTTCTTATAGATCATATTCCAAAACGCATTGCATAGCATCACACAATGGACTGATATGTACCCTAACTGGGACTGAACCTATGAAAGCTTTATTGCTAATTAATTGCTATTGCACATTTGCTTTTTTTCCAAATGATTACCAGCTGCCAACAAGATTGAATGGGAGACAAATTAACTATTCATTAAAGCTTCCCCTGTATCATTTGTATCCAAGCTGCTCTAATTATGAAGCCAATGAATTATTGATGAAACCGACCACCATGATACTGTCTATAATATTAACAATGCAGAACAAAAATGCTTTAATATCACTTTCTGTACTTTAGAACGATTGCTCAAGGTTTCCTGTAAGAAGTGAAAGAATAACTTTGTTATCTGTGGCTTAGGTAACGTCACTTGTTGTTAAGGTTATTTGGAGGCCGTCATATACTTTGCTGTGGTTCATTGACTGTGTTTTCATAGAAGACAACTCAATTCAATACAACACATTGTGATTAGATCGGTAGTGCTAAGTAAGGACTTATGCATTTATCCTGTATATACTGTTTACATCCAGAAGTCTCTATATGATAAATAAACAAATGGTTACAGTTCTATTCTATTCGCAGAATAAAATGATAAACACTTTGTGTTATCTTATTATAACCACTACCCTTGACCACCCACAAACTTTAATTATTAAACTTTTCCTTTTTGTTTGCATAAAAAGCAATCCATTAGACATTCTGCCATTAAGTTGTTTTATGCAGTGGGACAGTGGGATTCACCACATTATAAATCCAGGAACAAAGATATATTTTATTTATTCTTCCAACAAACGGCACCAGTTAAGTCAGTTAAAATTTAGCTGATGTTGGAATCATTTATTTAATGGCGCACATAAAACAAGCCATTTATGTTCACTGCATATGGTGAAGCAGAGATTCTTCCATTTTCACTTTTATAAATCAGATGAAGCTTTTATATAAAAACATACCAATCATTTTGACTACCAGTATCACACTGTCAACGGGACTGTGCAAGTAGATGTGAAGAGCGATGGACTCAAGTTAAGTAAACATTTGGTATAAGATAACTTCGAAATGTGCATTATGTGTTGACTTGCAATTAGATTTTTAAACACATCCAGAGTCTACAATATTTTTATAGATTGATGCTTTTTCCTCTTATAATAATAATAATAATAATACGAACAGATCTTTTTTTATCCTTGTGATGAGCACAAAGAAAGAGAAAATAACTTGTAAAATGCAAGTTACGACAGCCCCTGTATTTACAGATCACAGTTAATAATTTTCATTGTGCCAGACTTTGGTCTTCTACCATTGTGTTTTTTGAACAAAAGAATGTTGCCATGGTTACTCCACATCACAGGATTAGATGCAGGTTTGGGCCTCGGATGATGAGCAAAGATAGCTTAAAGTTCTTAATTAGCCATATTATTCTTTAAGCTATCATTTCATTGTCTTAAATAACCACCCCCTTGCCAGTCAATCTCACGTATTCCTAGAATTTTATACATAGTTTAGGACTGCCATAACTTTGAGATGAAAATGAAATGACACCCATTTAAAATAAAGAAATGTACATAAATAATAAATCCCCATACTCCATATACTTTTTATTAGCTTTCAAATAAGTAATAGCATTAAAAGAAACATGAAATTATTTATCCTATTCATACCATCTGAGTGATATATCTAGTTGTGGAAAGATCTGGGGCTGGGGAGATGTTGGGTGATTTCAGATTGCACTGTCATGACATTTTTATTCCTTATAATAAGTTTTCTGGCAAGCTACCCCATGATGGGACCATAGATATTGAAATGGGAACATTTAAATAATCAAAAAGGTTGCTATATCCAGGACCTTAGAGAGCCAGTGGTGCAACTACAGAGAATACAACTGCTCCTGGGCCTGATTTACTAAGCTGCAGGTTTGGAAAAGTGGAAGATGTTGCTTTTGCAACCAATCAGATTCTAGCTCTCACTTTCTTTTTGCATACTAGAAAATGTCAGCTAGAATCTGATTGGTTGCTATGGGCAACATCTCCAGATTAGTAAATCTGGCCCCTGGAGATAAGAGGGACCTAAGACAGCTACCCCCCTCTCTATATCCACTGTAATTTTGCTGCTTGCCATCCTCTCTGTTCTCTTCTGAGGGTTGAGTAGGAATACATTGCCAGGACCTCCGAGAAGCTTCCTATGAGGCTAGCGATGCCTTGCTGAGCCCATGGTGTAATTCACTTTGCCATAAATGACACAACTGACTATATCTTTAGACATAGCCTTTGAGTCTGTAGAACCTACAATTCACCTCAGCATGCCTATAACTGGTACAAGAGGGTAGTTGTGTAGAAATTTCAGAATCGGATTACACCTATCAGAGCCCCAAGCAAAATCATAAACTATCCTTATCAACTGGTTACGCTGTTGTTATAGAGAAATAGACCATCTAGTAATTACATATTAAATTATATTATGGCAAAATAATTTGAGTTCTATTATATATAAGATGTGACATATATTGTGATGTGTTGGGTATTATTTTGGAGCTTTGGTAGCTGCTCTCTTTGGAAGTGCCACTTACACAAAGGCTTTGTTGGTGGAGCTGGTGAATGGCATCTACTGCTTTTGTCAGATTCTGAAGATGATGCTTGTCTGTGACGGCTACAATACTGCCTCTCCATTTTACCAATTTAAGGAAAAGAAAGCTTATTCTGTATGTAGAAGTATCTCCAGACTTTCCATGTCTTCCATCCATCACCATATCCAGACTTCCTGTGCATCCTTATTTCAAGTTAGGATGCTTCGGTAACCTTCAGGTAGGGTTCAGGTATTGGAATTCTATACTAATGAGGGGAGTGGCCTCCCAAAAAAGTTGTATAGAAGACTGGATCCAGCAGGGATCCAATTTCAATGTTTGGATCTGGTTTTTAATAATTGTTGTTATATACATATTGGTATCAGGTGAAAAAAATTACAAAACTGAGAGGAAAGATTTATCGCCTCATATTAAAAAATAAGATAAAAAAAATAAGCTTTTGATATGCGTTTTAAAACCTAATATAAAGTAAAAGGTGTGTCATTTTAATCCTTTGATTGCTACCTCAGTGAAGCTTTAATCCTTATGCAAGAAAATGGTAATCACATGGTCAGTTTGTATATTTGAATGTAAGCGTTTGTCAATGTAAATAAAAGCTTTATATGTACATATATAAAGTGTTCTTTAATATAGATTCTCTGTAACCAACATATCCAGGTGCACTCATCACCTTTAACATTAACAATGACTGGCTTGTGTAATGTCAAAAAACCTCTGTCTCCCCCCGGTTTTTGTACAAGATGTAACATGTAGCCACAGTATCTGTCAGCCACCAATGCGGATGTCTCAATTCAAAAGGAACAGCAATTTTGTAGACACTTTGGCAGTAATACATATTGCTAAAAGGACAGAGATTTTAACAAGAAGCATAATTATATTTAATGGCAACATTTGGATATAGGAAGGAGCTTTTGCAAAAGTGTATCTCTTGCCTGTGTTATCTGTGAGTCGGGCAATAGAACATGTTACAGAATTGTACTAGGAATTGTCCTAAGTAATCAGTATATCTGGTTTTGAATTCCCACATACCATGTATTATCTACAGCCTTCCAAATGTAATGCCTATGGAATAAACAGATTAGTAGGGTGGAATATATTACTTAAACTTTGAACTTAAATTGTAAGATAAGAATCTGTATAAATGTTGCACCTCATTATTGTCATAATTGGTGTGTTAATGTGCCAAAAACAATACACAACAGGGCTGCTCTGGAGCTACCAGTAGCAGCAGAAGAGGTGCAAATAAACACTTTTGCACCTTTTTGTGTAGTGACTCCTAAAGCTGACCATACTCTGCAAGGATTATCAGACACAGCA
>WWET01001506.1:174690-188702 GCA_011038615.1 Limnodynastes dumerilii | reverse complement strand
TTTTCTACTAGGGAAAGGGAATCACCATTACACACCTTTCCTACTGTGACTGATAATCGTTATCCCCAGGTAGCCTTTGATAATCCAGGTAGTCTGCAGAGTCTAATGAGGGTGGATTGAAGCCTGAATTGGACAGGCTGCTGAATTTGCAGGAGGCCTAACTGGTTGTCTGCCAGGCCAGCGTAGATCCACGTTCATGCTCCCAGCCTGTATTCCTCCTTACAAGCAGTGGTAGCCAGGAATGAATAGGAAAGTAGCGTGTGGCACCTCTATCTCCTGGCCAGAGTTTCCCAATCTCGACAACTCAATAATTATTGGCATGTACAGCAGTAGTAAGTAATGAAAGCTCTGTAACTTAATGAAGGTGACTGAGCAGCCGTGCAGAAATACCGATCTCTCATTACTTTATTACTGCTGTGCATGATAATTATGTAGTTAGTAGGTGGGGATGTGGATAATCCAATTATTTGAAATACCCACAAAACGGATAACCTTACCTTAGATCCAAAATATTTTAAGAATGACGTAAGATAATAATTGAACTCAAGAATTTTATCAAGTTTATTGAATGTTAGCAAAAAAATGTCTTTATACTGGAGCGATTATTAGTCCGATCTCCCAATAATTGGATGAACGGACTAATAATTGTTTTAGAGGATGGCCAACTTTACTCTTTTTTTGACATAGAAGAATATATGTGATAATATATTGTTGGTTATTGCTATATTTTAAAGGAAATTGATAACTTTATTCCTGTTCATCCACAACTTCAAAGAACATGCTCTTATTCAGTATATACATTGAGGACCATATATTACACTAAAGAATGTACGTTTATCAGCAGCACTTAAGATATATTGGTTTTACCATAGGTTCTGTGGCATTTTGTGCAGCACTCATCAGCTTTTAAGTAACCTCCAAGCCCCATAAAATTTTATTAAATTATCTAAATTACAAACAGCAAAAAGGTTTCTTTGTTCTACAGCTATTAGTTTATTGCCATTGTAGTTAGTCTTCTGTAAGTGGGACCAATGTTTTAATTAGATTAATTACAAAGTAACATACCCATTACGCTCTCTTGTTGACTTGGTAAACATGAGCGTTTACTTGTATGTTTGCTAAGTATCTGCAGGTGATGTTTGCTGAGCTTGTAAAATAGAATTTCTTCTTCCTAAATTGATGCCATTTATGGAATGCAAACATAAATGCAATGGCTTAACCTTTTACCATCATGTGACATTAGTCACATGAAGCAAGGAGAAAAAAATGTTTAAATAAATTTTTAAATTCCATTGTTTTGAAGGAAGCCTTTTGAGCCCCGTATAGATAGATTAATATCAATGTCTTGAAATGTATTTCTGGGAAACTTACTGCTGAGTTTTTTGCATGCTGACATGTCCAAGTAGATCATGGAGTAGTACAATTTCCATCATGTCATGTTTACTAGTTTTACTTAAATATAGTTTTAAAAGGGGGCTTATTCATCATTAGGCGCATATGCCAAAAAGGAAGCACATTTGTTCCTTGGAAAATCCACATTACTCTGCAAGTATCAGTTAAGAGGGGAGATGACCTAACTCCACTATAAAGTGCAGTTGAAATATAAAGTTCTTCAGTTTTTATATGGTACATGCAAGAGAAGCCAGTATTTTCCCTGCACATGACAGAATACATTTCATTTGCAGGTTTTGTCCAGGAGCAAATGTACTACTTTTTTGACTTTGGGCCGGATCCAGAATTATTAACCCTGTTTGTTATGAGCATGCATGAGAACATGCTACTTTACGCATCTCAGTAGATTCTGTGTTCTGACATCTCTGACAGTGGGGAGTGGCTGTACACTGGACCAGATTTCAGCTTTCTGTGTGGTAGCCTCTGCTGCAGACGCTATCATATGGGTTTTGTGAACCAGAGGTGCACATGTAAGAGAGCAGGGCACACCCGCTGCTTTCCTATGTGCGGATAGTGAATCCTCATGCAGGACCCCTGCCTTAAGTATCCTGCATGGAAGCCCTTCTGTTTGGGATACTGAAACATACGTAAGGGGTTAGCCAAGGCCTTACTGTACGATTTGCATGCCTCTGCCCACCCCCCATGTGTATCTCCTACGGCTCTGATCTGTATGGAGCGCAGCATTGGTTGGCTGCACTCTGTTACGGTAATGATATATTACTGTGCGTGCACATTACCACTTCTGTAGGTAATGTACAGAAATCAGCACACTTAAGTGGGAATCAGGACCACTTTGTGTATCTGTTATATGCATGATGGGCAGGACAACTTAAGCTAATCGTACAGTAAAGGGTTTTACTAAGCCCTTACATCCGATACAGCATTAAGCACCCGCCCCATGTGAAATAAGATTTAATATATGGTCCAGGGTTCAGAAGGTCCACACATGTGTGGGAAGTGTACCCCCACGCACAAATGGACTATAGGATAACACGCAGAGATGTCTGTTCAGTACGAATTGACATCTGTGCCTACAATCTGACTTAATTCTGGATCCAACCTCTTGTTCCTAACCTTCTAAGTCTGAATAAGTCACTTAGAATTACATGATCTGGCTAGCATTTACCTTTTTTTAATCTGTCACATTTACATAAACCTCCTCAGCCAAGTTTATCCACAGAGGAATGTCCATAAAATGTGGACCTGTACTGGAACAATACAGACCTATATCCATGGATGAACTGAATGCAAATGAATCTGAAATAGTATTTCAGCAGAAAATAATTGTAACAGATATGAAGGCATCTAAATGTATCCAGAGCAGGTAGTAAGTTTGTGTCTTGGCCTTGGACTCACTCCTTTTTAAGTGATCTTGCTCATTTAAAAAAAATAGATAAAAAAAATAGACTATGTTTTACACCAGACACTGAAATGGTATAAAATTTTAGGTGAAAGCACATGGAATCCGGCCTGCTACTTCACTGGCAGCAGCACTAAGGGGCAGATTTACTAAGCTGCAGGTTTGGAAAAGTGGAGATGTTGCCCATAGCAACCAATCAGATTCTAGCTCTTGCTTTCCTATTACATACTAGAGAATGTCAGACAGAATCTGATTGGTTGCTATGGTCAATATCTCTACTTTTCCAAACCCACAGCTTAGTAAATCTGGCTCTAAATATATACTATACTATACTACACACACACGAACATCAAGGCCCTGATTCAGAGTTTGAAAATAAAAGAGTTAAGTTACACCTGGGCAAAACCATGTTGATTGCAGGGGGAGTAGTATTATAGTATTATAATTGAGAGGTGAAGATTCCCATCCCAAGTCTATATAATACCCCTTTCAGATCACCACTATAAACCTGGGTTTCATTATTGGTTATGATTTAACTGCTGGCATTTATACTGTAATATATCAAGACCCTGTAGTTTTGCTTTCACTGTTTCCTTGTTGGACTTTTTGTTCTTCAAAAAGCAATAAGGATATAGACCAGAGTTCAAGAAAATTGTGCAAGAATATGATTACTTAATCCTTCCGATCATCATCATGCTCATCTGAAGAGGTTAAATGAAACTGTATCAAGCCTAATAAACTGATAAAGACTTTGTAGTGTCTATTTCAAACAGCCCTTTACAAGAAACCGGGATTAAAGAGGTGATTCACTGAACAGCATAGCAGATATCTTTCTTATTGTGTTGGAGGTGATTTTGTGCCTGAAAAAAATGTTTTCTCAACTCCAAACCAAAAATGGAAAACTTGGAGTCCAGTGATTATAATTTATCTTGAAGAGGTTGTTAACAGCACGCATGGTTTAAACACAGTGTGGATTTGGACAGTATGCTGTTTACAAACAGGTTGAAGCACGGTGCATTCCTGACTCGGCTCCTCTGTGAATATATTGTGCTGGTATATCACGGCTATATTCTATTAATGCAATACAACATGAAGCGTGTAACAGGGTAAGTGTCCGGTCTAGGTATGCAATGCGCACACATCCCTATCCAGACTTCTGATCCATCCCCTGCCCCATTTTAAGTGAGGATGGATCGGAAAGGTTGGATGAGTGAGTGGTCTCCAATGTATTCGCACCAATGGCTGGATCCAATATTGGATCTCCGCTGGGGCTGCACTGAAAAATTCAAAATTGGAACCAGCAGAGACATTTGGATTTGTAGCTTCTTTTGTTAGATATAGTTTACCAAAGCAGTTATTGGAATATGGGTGTAGCAGTTCATAAATTTCTACATTTGTATGGATTCCATCTATTAATAATAGGTTATTATTGAATTATATGAATCCCTGCTAAAGGGGCCCCCAATTCATGTTCCCCTACCCCCTCATCTTTCTCCAACCCCATCCCTTATATCTGTCTATTTCCACTTTACTTGCCTCTATTGTGTCTTCTTACCTTTCCCTCTATGCACTGACTCTATTTAGATGATGCTGTTATGAACTTAGATCTTTCCCAGCAGCTACAGACATACTATTGGTGCACTATCTGATCTACCACTGCATGACATGTCTGTAGCACTGAGGCATTGTGTATGTGGCTGCCTATATGCTCCTTTACATACCACACTACATAGTTTTGCCAATGATATACAACCACTTGGTTAGAGTCAGCTTTAGTTATTTGTTTGGTTTGCTAAATGGACCTGCTTTCTCTTTTTTTTATTCATCATTTCAACTTCATCAAGTTTTTATTGTTTTATCAAAAACATGTTTATGGGGTACATAAGGAAAAAGGGAAGGGGAACTGTACATATGAAGCCATAACAATACTAGACAATAGTATTACAATATCAACATCAACCAGATTTTCATATGGCACTTAGTGAATAAACTATGTAGATGAAAATAGGGGAAATAGAAGGGAAAAAAGAAAGGAAGGTTGCTGAGGGGGGAAAAGAGAGTACACTCAATTTAACTTGCAAAACCTAGCTATGGATGTAGACTGCCCATAAGGTTACTGTCGAAGATGAGATCTTTGGGGATATTTATGAATAAGAAAGGCCATTACACAAATCACCTCTTGATAATGTCAATACTGCTAGAAGACCAATAGCCTCGGTTTAAACATCAACTGGAGGTTCTGTCAAGCGGGACGCGTCAAAATCATAACAAACCGACATGGGTACAGATTGTGCATTACTACGATCGAAGACCTATTCAGTCCAAGAGAGCCACTTAACTGTGACTGATGAGGGTTTCATGGAATATGTAGTTGCTCTAATCTCCATATCATAACTATACTGAACTTTAGATAAAATCTTAGCCATTTGGGGTGCATCAGCTGTTTTCCAATTTTGTGCAATCACAGCCTTAGTGGAGATTAAAACATGTCCCAGCACATATCTATGACAACTCTGTACTTCAGGGGGGTACACATACTACAGGGCCAGGATCGAAGACGGAGTAATATTCAGTTTGAAGAGGGAGTTGAAAAACTTAAATACCTCTACCCATAGTGGTCTAATCCGAGGACAATCCCAGAACACATGAAAAATAGAGCCTACTAGACCACATCCCCTCCAACAATATTTTGCATTAGATGGACACATACTATTCATTCTGGTCGGAGTAAGGTAACACCTGTTGATCAGCATGACCAACATTTCAATGTGGTTTGAACATTTTGAGACCTTATGAGCAGACACAAAGATTTTTGTCCACTCTGAGGGGGACAAAGTTACCTCGAGATCTCGCTCCCATGCCCGTTGGAAGGGTGCCTTGACTACCTCACAGGGTTTTGAAAGAAAACCAATACCAAAATGAAACCCCTTTTGACCCAGAGGTACCCATAAATCTATTTATAATTATCGCTGGCAGGGGAATAAACCTTGCCCGGCCCTGTGGGACTGTGTGAACCCAATGATACAGCTGTAGATACTTATAATTATCCTTGATTTGAAGGCCAAATTTAGATTTCAACAATGTAAAGGATACCACAGCTGTGCCTACCATGATATCCGACAGTGCTTTAATACCCTTGTGGACCCAGGAGGACAGCAAGATGTTCGGGATCAGTTTACTCACTGCTGCAACAGAAAGCATAGGCGACGGGACCTCTACTTCCTTCAGCGCTAGTCTATCAGATTTCCACATCCCCTCCTCAGAACATGTCTGTTGCACTCAGTGTTTATGAGCTCTGTTACGCACATAGTCATTGTATGAGATATTCAGTGAAATGTGGCAATGAGTGATATCCAGGTGATAGTCTTTCTCTCTTTCCAAGAGCTATTCAGCACTTCCTAATAACAGGCTTTCATTTGATCCCTGCATGCTAAATAGAACAGCATTAAGTGACCCATTGCCATTGACCTATAACCAATTCTTTGTGCTAGTCATTTCATTAGAAAAAAAATGTACACAATGAAGCGCTACAGTAGTACTTGTCTCTATATTATAATTGCTGTGTTCCAATATTTACTTATAACACAATTTCCACAGTGTAGCATAATGATGGTCCAGCGATGAGTAACCTGACACACTTCCTGGGCTAAGTTCAAACTATATATTCAATCAAAGAGACACCGATATGTAATACCATAACAGTGGGCATCTTAAAGAAGTGTTACAGCTATAATAAAAAAAACCAACATTAACAAAAAAAACCTAGAACTGTAAGAGGTCCTAGGGTCAAATGTTGAACATCAGTAACATATTCACTAGCCTCATCGATTTTGAAAAGCAACATACCTAGCTAACATGTGCTGGATCTACAGCTAAGAAGGTCACCAGCAATATGCTTGCTGTAGTCGGGTAATTTTCTGGGAGAGCGGACATTTGTGCCAGAAGTTCTGCATCAGAACTGCATCAGTTACACAAATGTCGCATGCCTAATCCCCGCCAAGGAAGGTTGCAAGCATACAGAAAATGCACGGAGGTCAGGATCAGGTGCCACGTTATCACATTTTCACATCATTGTGTTGCTGTTTATTGTGTTAATTTAGATTAGCGTAATAAAATGTAACACTATACCAGCCTTTCAAGTAATATTACCCACCATATATGCAACAACAGGCTTCATACGAGACATGGCAAACTGGGAAGCTGAATATTAAGTAGATATTTCAATTTAAAAATGACAGTTTATACACTTAATAACATTGCTGTATTTTTCGGCTAGATTTAAAGTATGCTCCAGAGAAACCACACTATTGATAAACAGTAACTGTTAACTTATGTTTGTTAACAAGAATTATACTGGTATAGAATTTGGCAAGTGCTTGCAGCTATGTCTATTTCTTTGATAAATATTTGCTAATAGTGCCATGTGCTGAGAGTGTGTAACTTGGCAAACTGCAAGAGTTTTATTTTAAAGTTGTCACTCTCATTTACAACTATAAAGTGAACTTCAGCAACTCTCTGAAGCTATTTCAGCCTTTTTCCTGAAAAGAAATTAAGAAAAATGTTCAGATATTATAAGTTAAAAACTGTTGGATGCATGTTGTGAGCTTTTGTTTCAGCCAATAACTAGGCTTCAGTTACCTCTATTAGCTAATAAAACAAATTTATTTTTCATGCCAGAATTGCCAACATTATATTCTAGGGGCTAGATTTAAAAACTATGGAAAAGGAGAATTGGAGATGTTGCCCATAGCAACCAATCAAATTTTAGCTGACATTCTCTAGTATGTAATAGGAAAGTGAGAGCTAGAATGTGATTGGTTGCTATGGCCAGCATCTCCACTTTTCCTTTTCTGCAAGTTAGTAAATCTAGCCCTAGGACTTTAAATACAACAAAATAATAATAATTATTATTAATAATAATAATAATAATATAATATATTAATAAAAGTCACCATCAACTTTAAGTGTCTTTTCAGTTCTTTATATAGCCAATCAAATAGTTCAGTAAATATTCACAGTTGTATGGACAAGATTTCTTCTTCATCAGCTCTAGAATGTAACTCTAATGGCTACTCTCAGATCAGGTGACAGTGTGTAGTATATAAAGGTAGAAAGAGACCTAATTATGCAGAACCCTGTACATTATCAGCATATTCAGCAGATTTTACACTCACATGACATCTCTCTTCTTTAAAGCGTTATCGAACACCACCTCTCGATCCTTTCAGGGTGTCATCATCACACTTTCCATCTCCTCTTCATTATAGAAGTGAAAAAAGTGACAAGCGAAATTATGCTCATGTGGTTTATTGACACTTTCAGGGACAGGTATATAACAATATAAACTACTTACGTTGCCTTCCTTTATTTTCTCACATATAATTTGTAGATCTTTTTCCTTTGTCATTCTCTCGATCCCCCCAGCCGGATAAAGAAAGTACGCTGCCTAGTAGAGTAAGATCTTATTTAGTTAAAGCCAAAACGAAAAGGCTAAAAAACAAATATCAGGGTATGCGCTTAAACAGATACTGGTCCCCCACCAGTTTAAAAGGCTTTTTCACCATGCGGTTCTATTGCAAATAGCCCGGCTAGTCCGCACAGTTAACAGGGTCCCATACTTTCACCGCTAAGGTACTAGGCATCAGCGTTTTGTTGTTATCTTCTAGTGAATTGTCCTGGTGATACATCAACACTTTTTTTTAATGGACAGAAGCTGTTCATAACCAGGTTAATATAAGTCCTGTACCAATACCTTCCTCCTTTTACCAAGAACACCCAAAGAAAGACTTAGCAAAATTTAAAACATATACACAGGTAGACAAAGATTTGTCACAGGGCACCTCATGTGTTATTATATATGTATTTTCTATGCTGATTTTAAAACTGGTCATAAATCCACCCACAGTTTTGAAGTTATATAAGCTCTCTTTAACAATTGTTATTGTGATATAGAACTCTTTCAGAGAGGTATTTATTGGCAACCCCCTTCGGTTGTCTCACGTGAGTCTGACTGCTAACAGATTTTAGTGCCCTGGGTGCAAGTTGGTCCACATATTTTAGTGCCAAGCCGCTGTACTGATGAACTTGAAATTGAACAATACACATCTCCATCATGCAGAATGATTGGCAAAATAATTTATCACTTATTAGGAGTGTCTGTGTTTTTCCAGCAACTCCCAATTTCCAAGTAGCCTGCAATAAAAAATATGATGCCTTATATAAAGGATTTTTAATGGTACTTTTTGGAAATGCGAGGTCCTGTCTTGCTAGCTACCATCCAGTATTTAGGAAATATATTAGAAAAAAAAGTAAGCACAGGTACAGCATTTGTTTACACAAAATACCATAATCAACATATAAAACAGTGGAATGTATTGACTACATTTAAATGCATTTTTCCTCTGACTAATCCGTAAGTGGTAGATTTAAAGACTATATAACCTTCGTGTTTCCTTTACAGCATTCATAGAATCTCAAGCCTGACCAATGTATTTTTATGCAAATGGTGTCAGTTGGTGAAACTGTGTCTTAGGAATTAAATGTTTTTTTGTTCCACTGTAATCTTCAGCACATGCTACTGTTTTCAGTCTGCAAGCTCACTTCAGCATTATAGGCACACCCAGGTTATTAAACATGAAGGCTTTCGTGCAAGAGCAAGTGACATTATTTCAGTCCATAATTACACCCTCCCATGTAACTTGTGTTTACAAAGGAATCATAATGCAGTGAGACAGATATTTGGCTTCAGAGTATTGAGAAAGCATTTTGATTTATCGCAATGTTATTGCTTTTGTGACGCTGTAAAATAATAGTTTTCTGTTAAACAATTCACTTTTTTGTTATATTTAATTGCTGGCTAACATTTTGCTTTGCAGAAAAAAATGGTGGTAATTTAAAAAAATGTTTCTTTCTATTTTTAACACAAATTGAAAAAAATGATCTTATGCTTTAAATACATCATTTAAGTTTTATTTAGATATGTACCATTAACAATGATTGGTACAATAATGCCCTTAATCAGAGGAAGGAGCAAAAGTCAAATTAAAAAATATACTAGTGTTGAAATATGTTCAGAGAATGACTGAGGGTTTTAAATAAAGCTATTCAGTATTTGTATGCTACATTGAAATCATACTGTATTTCCTGCATGCAAAAAATAAAATAAATTTACGCCCCTTGCTTTGCAAAAAGGTACATCCAAGGAGAAGATTGTTAGACTTTTTGCTCCTATCTCAGAATTATCCCTCACATCTACAATGATAAATTAGTTTACACGCTGTTCACTTGATTTAAAAGAGCGAAATCCCCTGGTTTTCCAAATGCAGAGTGACCCTTGGCAGACTTCATAATTAGAGTTAAATCCTGGACATAAATCATTTCAGGAATCAATGGACACCGGCAGAACATGTTTAGCAAGTCCAATGTCTTTTACTTAGTGTTTGTCTGAAGCTCTCTCCTTATAAGGAATTTCCTATATATTTTATTTATTTATTGAACAGGTTTTTATATAACACTATCAGATTACGTAGCGCCTTACAGAGAAAATTTCACATTCACATCAGTCCCTGCCTCAGTGGAACTACATACTAAGGTCCCCAACACATATACACACACACAGACAGTAGGGTTAATATATTCAGCAGCCAGTTAACCTACCAGTATGTTTTTGGAGTATGGGAGAAAGCCAGAGCACCCAGAGGAAACCCACACAGACACAGGGAGAACATACAAACTCCACACCGAAAGGACCTAGTCTGGGATCGAAGTCATGACCTCAGCGCTGTGAGACACAAGTGCTACTTACTGAGCCACTTTGCTGTTTACTAACAGTTGTATTTTACAAGACATAAACGGTACAAAATCAGGCAAAGAGCCAGATTTACTAAGCTGCGGATTTAGAAAAGTGGAGATGTTGCCCATAGCAACATTTCTCTAGTATGTAATAGGAAAGTGAGAGCTAGAATCTGATTGGTTGCTATGGGCAACATCGCCACCATCTTCCCAAACCCGCAGCTTAGTAAATCTGGCCCCAAGTATTATAAGCAGATCGGATAACAGACAGCAAATTCATGTTGAGGTTTGGATATAATTCATATGTTTAATATTATTATTAGATTTTTTTTTGCTTATACAAAGGATTTATATATATCAGGGTTGCCGACTTTTTAGAGCTTCTCTCCGGGAGATCCCAGAGGGAAGCCATTGATTTCTTCAAGGGGCGGGGCCTAATGACACAATTTATGCAAAGCATGTCATTAAGCCCCACCCCTTGTCAATCACTCCTATATTTTCTAGTGTTTCAGGGGATGATGACATCATCAAACCCCGCACATCCCTAGTAACGCTAGGGATTACAGAAGTAATTGCTGGCTGGTGGGGCTTGCAGGAGATTTGCTGGCGATACATGGGTTTTGAGGAAATGCTGATTAATATTTACTTTAAATTTTTGATATATCTTATCCAGCCAGACAGTAGAGAAACATGACACACACAGTAATAACCTAGTCTCATTGAGGCATATAGGGAGGATGAAATCTATTCTTGGAAATAAAACGCTACTATGGGGGTTTGCAGGTCTATACACAGGATCTGGCAGAGTCATTGAAGTGTGCGTAGGGATAACAGTGACAGTGGTCTCTATTATGCTTCATTTCCCTTTTATAGGACCCCAAAGAAAGGATCATTACAGGAAGACATATTCCTGTACATAATGTACAAAACAGGATTCCTTTCATGCATATGTGAAATTTGGTGCCAAAGGAGCAATTGAAGGAGGTGATATTGACTATTAAGTTAGCAGCTGTTTCTGATTCTTCCTGAAGAGGAAAAAAAATGAATGGAAAGATAAAGCCTATTACACAGAATTTTAGCATTATTTGCATTTTGTTGTGAAATTATCAATTTTTTTCTGCTGGAATTTGCCCTTCAGTGTTCCTGGAACCAAAATAAACCACACTGCGTCACGAAAGGAAAACAGTTTTTCTAGTGCTGTGCAGCCCTATTCCTTTGTATTTTGTGAAATGCAGACCTTATAGATAAACAGAATACCTTACCCTCCAACTGTACCTACTTAGCAGGTACAGTACCGTTTTTAAAAGGTCTGTACCGGCTAAGTGGGCTCCTGTATCGGATTCTGACCCAGCAGTTCCCTCCCCCCCTATACTCACCTTTCAGTCCTGCAGCATCTGATCACTATAGCAGACCTGCAGGGACAGACTCCTATAGGTCTGCTAAGGTGACAAGACCCTCTCCTGTGAGTTCTTAGTTTATATAATAAGGTGTAAAATTAGATTTTACACCTTATCATACATGCAAATGATAGCATATTTAAGCCATGCCCCTTTACGGGACAAGCCTCGCCTTCTTCACAGACATGCCCCCCAGGTATACCTATTTTCTATAAAAAAAATGTTTGAGGGTATGGAATACTTGCATATGCTTTTTTAGGTGCAAGCATTGTGTGCTCTTAGCCATGATTTGTAAGAACAGTACAGTTGAAATAAAAAAGTTTCTCCCACTAACGTGCCTTCAAGTTGGCAAACAAGTTTGGCAACCATAATCCTTATTGCGCTAACCATCATTTAAAGTATTGCCCTATGAAAAAGTATATGTGAAGAGAATGTGCATATACAGTGTTGTTTTATGTGCAATGAATTAGCTATGCAGGCTGTTCTATCTATCATGCACTGTATGTAATGTTCCAGTCACTGAGATGTTATATAAAATATGTATGGGTTGAGCCCCTCCAGCTTTAAGTTGTGCATGTTTGCTCATGTGTTTTCTTGCTGCCTACTATTACTTTACATGTAACATAATCCCTCCATAAAGCAACCTTCTTGCCTCAGGTGTTATTCAGTGCTGTTCTTATCTGCCAACATAAACATATATGGCACATGAGGCAGCTCTGAAACAGCAAGAAGACTGCATCAGCTCTGTCACACATCATACATGATCAATCCATGTGCGTGTTTTGAAAATACAAAATATGTTTTTCATTTTGTCTAGCTCTACATTTTGTAAGTTTACCAAAGTGTTTCCCTTTTCTGTACAAATGCTATGCAATACACGTGCTGCTTTATTTGTTTTAGTATTTGTTTACTAGATTTAGCTGACTGTCTTGGAATACACACTAGTTACAGGACTTGGTATAGTGGAAGTCTTGCATGTTTAGAAAGGTGGAAGTCATCGTGCACCTATCAATACAACCCTTAATAATACAGAAAAAAAAAGATAATTACCAGCCTGACTCTGAGCTAGTGACACACATCTGGCAGGGAGAAATAGAAACACAGGTATCACATATTCAACTGGGTGTTGCCTTGCAGATCTTGTATTGCAGGTTGCTTATACGAGAATCTTGCAAAGGAAAAATTTGTTTTCAACCTGTGCTGTTATATCCAGAACACTTTACATTCATTTCTTAGGAGGGGATTTTTAGCCTTAAGGTTTATATGTTGTGAAACTATATATTACTATTAAATACATAATATATAATTTAAAAAAATTAAAGACAAATTATATGCTGTCTATAAACTGTACCATGACTTTAATTTCTATGTGGAATCAAAATGAAAACATCATTGTTTTTTATCACGCCACCCAGTAATATCTGCTGATAATAGAGAAATTAAATCATTCTTCACAACCTTATGAACCGTTTTATGTCAGATACATCATTGCCAGTCACTACAACAGGTTGGTATGTTTTATTTACAAACATAGTATAAATAATACAGTAGTGTTGTAATCCAAAACAATCAATTACATAAGTAATAGACTGGAAAGCCTTCTCTGGTCTCCGTGTTTCCCAGAATATTGCTGATAGTACTCTGGGATTGTTCCTTTTGTTACAGTATGACCCTCTCTTCCAAATAATAGAATAATGGGAGTTTCCCATAGCACCTGTTACTGATGCCTCTCAAGGCAATACAGCCTGGAGGAGTTTGAATTATCCGATGAGCAGCAGCAGGTGTCAAATAAGCTATATTATCTTATACAGTGGCAAACGCTGGATTTTGAAAGGGGGGTTTCCAATGCATGTAATTCATGTGGGGTACATTATCATAGCTGCAAACGTTTTGGAGCCCGAAAACACGGCAAATAAGCTCCGCCACATCCTGCCCAAGCTCTTCTCCTGACCCGCCCACAATGTCATACTGCACGAGGCAAAAATTACCCCTAGCCTGTGTGTGTATGTGTG
>WWET01001506.1:148679-168674 GCA_011038615.1 Limnodynastes dumerilii | reverse complement strand
CCTTTCATTCTCTCCCTCTCTCCTTTTACTCTGTCTCTGTCCCTCTCTCCCTCTCTCTCTCCCCCTCTCCCTCTCTCTCTCCCCCTTGTCTCTCCCCCTCTCATCCTTCTCTTTCATTCTCTGTTATCATTCTCTCACTCTCCTCTCTCTCTCTCTCTCCCTCTCTCTCCCTCTCTCTCTCTCTCTCTCTCTCTCTCTCTCTCTCTCTCTCTCTCTCTCTCTCATATCTTTCTTCTCTCTCTCTCTCTCTCTCTCTCTCTCTCTCTCTCTCTCTCTCTCTTATCTTCCTCTCTCTCTCTCTCTCTCTCTCTTGTTCTTTGCTGTCTTCCTCTCCCATGCTCACTGCTGGAGCTGTGTCCTGCCCTGCCACCCACCACTGGACCTGTGGAGGTAAGTAATTGGTAATTAAGTACTAAAAGTTAGGATTAGGATCAGTTAGCGTTAGTAATTAGGTTTAGGGTTAGAATTATTGTATTGCTGAACACATGAAGTGGTGGCATTATAATAAACTTTCTGATTAGTGTCCTTTAAACAACACTTATAGATAAGTTACCCTTTTGGCATTTTAGTGCTGGCAAACTACCTGTCGGCTTTTCAACTATTGGAAAAACATACAACACCCGGATAACCCGGCCTTAAATTATTTTTGATTACAATCACTACAGGACACTTTATTGACACATGATTTTTTTTTCATGCAAGTGGCCTTTATTTGGTTCCCATAGCTGCACCATGACCAGTCTTCTTAGGAACTTTTCCAGGTAAAGCCAACCCAGTCTGATCATGTTCTTTATTCAGGAGTCTCTTTTTTTGTACCTTCTGTGTTTTGTTTTTTATTGTTTGTAATTTAGTGATCAAAGAAGAAAAAACCCAATGTATAATTTCTACATTTGTAGATGCACATAAAACACACCTACTCTGATAACAAAGCCTAGTTGTGCAATGTTATTGTAAACAATCCTACAAGAACAGAATACATATGACATCACTTCATGATTGCTTCACTTTATTAGCATAGTCACACACTCTGCACCTTGTGCTGAATGTTTACATGAGATTCAACGAATAAAATCACAAGACCTATTATTCTTCTAGGAAACTAGAAGACAGGGCAGCCATGTCATGAAAAATATACTGGCATATCTATTACCTGGCACAAAGCAATTTAAGGCGTCACTCATGAACGGGTAACTAAAAGTGACAAATTAGTTTCTATTTTGCTTTGATTTATTTATATTTACTACTATTCCTCCCATTAAACAATTTTAATTAAAAACCTAAAAGCTCTACTATCTATACCTTGAAATAAATGCAGTGTGTGGACCTAACATCAAAATATAATATTTAACAAACACGAAGGCCAGTAAGATACCAAGGAGCGTATATAATAAAGTATATGGAAAGGAAATATGCCGGTGTTGCTCATAGCAACCAATCAGATTCCAGCCACCTTTTTCTATGTTTTTCTAGAATGTGTTATAAAAAGTGATAGCTCAATTCTGATTGGATGCTATTAGCAAGAAGATCATTTTTCCACTCTAAAATATGCTCCTTAGAATTTTAGAATAATATACAAGTGTTAAAGTCAGAATAAAATCCACCCAAGATTACATAATTCATCTTTACATTTGGCTAGGACTAGATCTTACTGCATCTTACTGTAATTGTGGTTGCATGTAGTTGCTATCCATCGGCAAAATGTAACCACAATGTACATAATAATTAATAGCACATATGTTTTAGTTCTGTTACAGCTTTATTACATTACACATGCACATAGTAAGTGGCAAGAGCCTGAAGATATGGGACTGGATCCACACTGGCAATATGCATGTTTATAAACATTTACACATGTTTATGTCTTATAACTAACCTTTTGCAAATTAAATACAAACATGAAATAGAAATGCTATATATAGGATCTACCTGCATTTACTATGGCATGTGCAGCTGCTATTATGTTGATGCAAGACCCTGGAAAACCTTTACTGTTTACTGCCCCTTGTGGCTATACTGGTAATTGAAAACTTTACTTGTGCAATGTTGGTCTTGCATGGCTGCATTGCCAATAGTGTAAAGCAAAATAGAGGGAGTATCTTTGAATAAAACTAACATTACAGAGTTAGAAACATTCATGTGAACTGAAGAACTCTTAAACCATGATGGCAAATCCTATTATTATTTATAGTGACACGCACGGCAGATGTTACGCCATGTAAGACATAGCATAAGGGGCAGCCACGTATCAGTAGCGTATCAACTTACGAATGGGTGTGCCAGCCATACGCCACCAGTATTTATGCTTTGAAGGTGGGGTGAGGCAATCGTACAGTATGGACGTGCTTAGCAGCTTAAGTTTAAGGTAGGGTATGGAAAGCGTAAGGCGCCTAAAATACGCACATGAGAGGGGTGTGCATAGAAGGTACGTTAGCGTAAGACCGCAGCATAGTAAAAGTGTAGCTCTGGATCTGGCCCAATGTGTTGTCCCCACAATTTAAAAGGATGGCTTCAGTCATTTTTATGTATAGCTTTTCTTGTGTCGTGCAGTAAATTTGTAAATGTGAGGACATCTGCTACATGTTATATTGTAGCCATTAGTGAGAGAGGACTTGCGGTGTGAGTTTATCTCTGTAACATGTCAATTATTAATGTCAGCAAAAGGGCAGAGCAATATATACAACACTTCAGCACTTAGGAAAGCTTCAGTCTCATAAACTGATGGTTGCATGACAAGATAAATACCAGTAACTTCATTTTTAAATGATATTGAATAAACATTCATGGTTAAAGGCAATTCACCCAAAGGTCAATCAATAAGGTTTAACTTTCCCTCTAATAGCAAACGCGGTTAACCCCATTAATAACAATAAGACAAATTCAGAATGACTTTAAATGATGTTTTGTGGTCTTAAGCATAGTTATGATTGCTACAGTTTCTGGGGGGAAATTTTGGCCTTCCTATTTAGGTTGTTTTTGACATTTTAATAGCATTTGCACCAAACGCCATTTTTCCAGATTTCATGAATTACTGTTTGCATCAGTGCATTCAAGTTCATCTTCATTTCATATTTGCTGACAAGGACATTTATCAATAGCAATGACATGAAAAGTGCTTAAGACCCTCAGGCAAATAACATTTGACATGTACTAAGGCCATTAGTGTGAGATAAAAACGTTTGTTATATTATTTTTATTATTGAGTCTGTGAAACCAAATGAAAAATAGGCATTGATCGTAGAGTCCCTTTCAATGTCACACAATTTTGAGAAATAAAAAGAACGATGTAATTGGAGGCATAATGGGGCTGATCCAGATTAACGCCGGACGCCGTAGTTACGGCGGGCATATGCGCAAGATCGGCTATTTAACCGATCTGCACATTCGCCGGGCAGATGTTGCCTGGTGTAGTTGGGGAATTTCTTTACTGAGGATAGGGCGTCTGCAGTTAGGGAAGGTAAGCGGGTGGAGGCAGTGCAATGAGGAAGGGAGGGTAGGGTTAGTGAGTTACGGTTCAGTGTCTGGCGTCATTACACTCTGTTACACAGGCTGAAGTTAGGGTAGCCTTCAGCCGGCGTAACAGTGTGTAATTTTCCCGGGACACGGGGAGTGAATAGATGTTACACTGAGCGTTAGTACGCTTAGCGCAACATCATAGGTCTGGATCAGGCCCAGTGGTACATGAGAAGAAATGGTAAAACAAACCTCGCTGCCAATGTGTTCGGAGCCGCTAGCGCAATGGTAATGAAAGTCTAGATCTGTTCCGATGTTTGATAATTAATACATTTAGCTGTAAATTTGTCAGTATTCCTATTGTGAAATGAATGGTTGGTAAGCAAAGATAATGGATCTAACAGTGCTAAGACTTTTTGGTGTAACACTGCTAAAAATATTTGGCTTAACCCCCACCAATCATCATCAGAGTCCAATGGATTATTTTCCATTGCTATACACTGAAAAATATTTTCCAGATAGAAACGTTTGTGTACTTTTGTGTCCTTGATTTTCAGTTCTGTCTTCTATCAATACTTGAAAAACACCAGAAACATCTCTTTAAAAACTACATATCCTTAAGGGTTTATTCCATTTTTAAAATGGGGAAATATGAAAAAGAAATGAAAATGAAGCCACTGCCTTTTACTAATAGTTTAAAGCAGTTATAACAAGCAAAATTGTCTTTGGAGGCCTAAAGAGAAGAGGGGAAGGGGGGGGGGGGGGCGGGGGGGTAAATTTGTAATTGATATTTGAGGGGAATAAAGGAGATAGGATTGCAGGTGGGGAGAACTAAAAGTCAGATTGAATTAAGGAGGAGTCATAGTTCTCATTTATTCTAAAGAGAAAACAATAATTTATTTAGTGGATATTATAGTTCTTTAGCCCAAAAATTTATAGGTTTGGTAAATAAAAGCACAAATAGGAAGTATATAATATATTGAAACAATTTTATGGTGTTACTTAGTCCTCATGTAACAATTTATTAAGACTTGATATTTGGCTATAGAAGAAAGTTATTTTGCAGTTATTAAAGTACAGTTATTACTTGTATTATTATAATTGTATATTTAAGGACAGTGTATTCACAATCTGTAATAGCGCAAAGTATTCCATATGGTAATGTATGTTTCAAATGTTTGAAGATTGTAAAAGATTGTAATATTTTGTGGAGCTGATTTGTGTTTTTATTGCAACATTGTAAAAGATATTTATTTTTCCTGCATTGAGCGAATCTAAGATTTAATACGTTAATATTTTACTTATTCTTCACAGTAAATTTATTGAAATTCATTGCTAATGTGTATGTAGTTTTCTTCTCTGCGGAATTGACACCTGACACACTATTACTGATTCCTATTATCATCATTGTAGCTATTATTTATAGTTTTAAAAGTGCTACACATTTAGCTGTGAATTTGTCAGTATTCCTATTGTGAAATGAATTGTTGGTAAGCAAAGATAATGGCTCTAACAGTGCTAAGACTTTTTGGTGTAACACTGCTAAAAATATTTGGCTTAACCCCCACCAATCATCATCAGATTCCAATGGATTATTTTCCATTGCTATACACTGAAAAATATTTTCCAGATAGAAACTTTTGTGTCCTTGATTTTCAGTTCTGTCTTCTATCAATATTTGAAAAACACCAGAAACATCTCTTTAAAAAGTACATATCCTTAAAGGTTTATTCCATTTTTAAACTGGGGAAATATGGAAAAGAAATGAAAATGAAGCCACTGCCTTTTACTTATAGTTTAATGCAGTTATAACAAGCAAAATTGTCTTGGGGGGCCTAAAGAGAAGAGGGGAAAGGGAGGGGGCAATGGTGACTAATTTCAGGAGAACCATCATTTAAGTGGGCCGATTTACACATGTTTACAATGGACGTTGTCGTTTGTGCAATGAACCTTATATTGTTTTTGTTATTTTTTAACAGTAACGCTGGTTTTCTGTTGAGTGACTGTCAGAGATTATACTGTGGGTGTATAATTTCCACATCCAGTAAGTCTGACATTAATCAAGCTGTGTAAGGAGACATCAGGGAAGCATTGGGCTCCTTAAGACTTGGTGTAATGCTATGTAAAATGCAGACAGCTGGAATCATTTTACTCACAGAAGTGATGTCTGCACTGCTGCTCTCTAGGATGGAATGTCATCCTTGGTACCACTAAAGAGCAGCTGAGAAGTTATGAATTATAATCCTCACCAATGTAAATGCTACTTTTGCCATTAGAAATACATGTATGGGACAGGATGGCAGTGTCTGTCATAGCTGTCAGATGTTGAAAGGTGATATAAGAAACTGCTTTGTCTGGACATGTGTTTTAAAGTATGTCTTGTTATATCAAAGTGGCTGAAAGTGAATGAAAGACAAATGTGTTTAGCTCTATCAGTAATCAAGGATTCAGTCATCATACTGCAGTTTGTGTTTCTTTTCATTTCATATATGTGTCAAAAGGATCTGGGTTTCAAAATTCTCCTGCCAGATGCCGAAAGAGGACTGCCAATACTCACCAAAAACCTGGGTCCCCCCCCCAGGAATAATGAGCATGGCTTATAGCTGTGTTAGAGTTGTTCAAACAGAGCTACAACACTGGTGAAACCCAGGTTGTAGCCTTTCACACTGGACCCGTGTCAGCAGAGGCAGACATTTATTCGCATCCCCTAATTTACATACTTTTGGAACCCGGGTTGAATACCTTTCATACCACAGCACTAGTTTCGGGAATAACCCTATTTTTGACCATGGTCGCAGACCAAGGGAACTGACCCGGGTTGACCCATTCACACCTACACCCGACCAGGGTTATTCACGGGTCCATAGCTTGTGGTGAAAGTTAAAAGTTGCTGAGGAGGATCATACTGTATATCTTTTATACAGCATGAATTCTTCTACCTGGTAATAAACAAAATGTAACTAAGGATTGACTACCCACCTTCATTGAATTACAGGTGATGTATCCAAAGAAATCGAATTTCAGGTGCATAATGCTATAGACTATTCTAAGTGGAATGCCAACACTTTATTCCGTTGCTCTGAGTTTTCTACGTTCTCTTTTTCGCATGAGATAAATTTGAGAGGGAATAGTAGACAGGAATGTTGTGCTTGTGGGTTACCAAAGAGCATTAAAAACATTTGTTGAGAGAACAAGGAATCCTTTCATAGATGTTTGGACAATACCCAGTTATGGATTTATATAATTTTTATTGTTTTCTGTAGCAAGGTTTTTAGAATGTGTATGGAAGGTATGGCGTTTGTTAGAGGCTATAACAATAAATGCTACATGTGTGTGAATCTTGTGGTAAGGATACAATGGAGTGCACACACATGACCAGGACACATACACGTAGGATTTATCACATAGGAGATAGGGAAGAAAAGGAGAGGGAAATACATGGGACATTGTACCAATATATCACCACGTAGAGAAAGTCTGAGGCATTATATAATGGTTACAAACTATATAGTATAGAATATTCACTAAAAAGCAATATCTAATCATTCAGTTGTGTCAGAGATTTTTATACTATTTAATTGGGGCACATAAAAACATAGAATGGCTCGTCCTGTCTGCCTATTTTTTATTTGTATTTTTTATTCATACTGACCCTAAATGTTGGGGGGTTAGTTCCTGTAATATTGTTTTGTATGTTTTGTGGTACAGGCCATGGACCATTTTAGTTGCTGCTCTTTGCACACTCTCTAATGTATTTCTTTTTTTTCTGGAGATATGATCCCCAGAACTGAACGCAGTGGCAGTAATTTCAGGGAGCTGTATAAAGTGGCAGTAATCCCGGGGAGCCATATAAAGTGGCAGTAATCACGGGGATCCATATAAAATGGCATTTCTACTTCTCTTTCTGATACTAAATTCTCTCCCTTTTGCGACTGGTCTGGGTCACCGCTGAGAACAGCCCTTTTCTGAACCTTTTTCGACACCTCAGTTCCGAAGACAGAGCTCCTCAGAAACTTCCTGCCCGCTGCAGACAGGTTTGCGCTGTTCTCTATTTCCCCAACCCTTATGCTAATTATTACACAAACCCTCCCCTTCCATTACCCTCCCTGCAGCCTAACCATAAGTCTCAATCCTGGCAACCTAACCCAAAGTCTGTCTTCCCCGCAGCCTTATCCTAAAACTCTCTTCCCCAAAGCCTAACGTTTAGACTCCCCTTCTATCCATCCCTTCCCTGCAGACTACCCTACTATACTACATCCCCTTCCCTGTAGACTACTCTACTATACTACATCCCCTCCCCTCAGACTACCCTACTATAATACATTTCCTCCCCTCAGACTACCCTACTATAATACATCCCCTCCCCTCAGACTACCCTACTATACTACATCCCCTCCCCTCGGACTACCCTACTATAATACATTCCCTCCCCTCAGACTACCCAACTATACTACATCCCCTCCCCTGCACTAACCTCTCTGTCGTCAGAGCATCAGAAACCGTCAATTTCGTTGGAAAGTCTGTGGCGTGATTTGTAATGGGTCTATAATCTAAAATACACACAGCCGACAAATAGCTGTCGGCAATTTATATGTCTAAAATGAGTGGTCGCAGCGGCACATGCAACCCTTATGCAACCAAGCATATGACTTGCCTTTCTCAGTGCTTTGTTACATTGCTTTTCTGCCTTTAAGTCACATGGAATAATGACTCCTAGATCCCTTTCCTCCTCAGTAGTTTCTAATGTGGTAAATCAGAAAAAAATAAATAATGAATCATTTAATATTAGGTTGTTTTGCAGAAGTTTACGGATTTTTTTTTTTTTTTTACTACTTTTGTTTATTTTGCCTAAAAGCTGCACATTTCAAATAGATATTCTTAGAGAACATTATTTACCTAGAAGGTTTTACAGCAATTTATCTTATTTAATTTGCTTAATATTTTTACAGTTGTCTACAATTGCCTTGTGTCCCAAACATTTTACGCTCCACTGATTTATTTTCATTATTATTGATGTTGTAAATACAAGATTTTTTTAATGGACACGTTATTTTAGTACAACACATGTTAATAAAGATGAATATCCAAACACATACATGATGACATGTAGGTTTCAGAGGAGAGGGGAAACTCTGCCCTGCTCTTACAATAGATTATATGTTCCTGCTGCAGATGACTTTTCTCTTACACACGTAAAAGAAATCTTCATATAATCAAGCCGTTTTATATAAATAAGGATATGATGTATCAACTACTATCAAAAAGTCATTTTCCACCTGTGTTCTAATACACCTTTTCCCTTTAAAAATGCCGCCCTACTGTAGCGGTCACACACTCTCATACATAAAGCTGCTATCTTTCTCTGCTGTAAACTATACATGTTTAGATCCCCTCTTCACATTTTGATGCATGCCATGTACTATTTTAGTTGCTCTCCTTTGCTTAGTCTTCAATGTATCTAGGGCCAGATCCTGACCCCCAGATGCTTTATGTGCATGCGATGGTCAGTAGTAAAGCGCCCATAGCGGGGAGAGCATGCCCCCTGCACTCCCTGCTCTCAGTAGTAAATGTGGACACTTACATGTCTAGATTGCTACCTTAACTTTTACGACTAGGTCTGCAGCTGCCCCCGCCCCCTTATTTACATGGTTATCCCTGCCTGTATGGCGGAGATACAGCCATCGTCAAAGAGGGGCCAGCCCTTTTACTGACATACGTTACGTTATGCTGTCAGAACATCTGGGGAGAAACGTCAGAACCCTGTCAGAACATCAGGGGACTTGCACAAATGACTTGCGTAAGTTCCCTGGCGACGAAGGTTAGGATCCGGCCCTATATGCTTCTGGGGATGTGGCCCTCGGTACTGAACACAGTATCCTAGGTGAGGCCGTACCAATGACCCATAAAGTGGCATCACTTCTCTGTTACTGCAACCTCTCTTTATGTAACCAAGCCTCTGACTTGCCTTTCTAATTGCTCTATTACATTGCTTGGCTTTAAGTCATATGAAATAATGACTCCTAGATCCCTTTCCTCCTCAGTAGTTTCTAATTTATTGCCGTTAATGATAGATTGAGGTGGGGTTTTTTTTCCACTTCAAGTGCATGATTTTGCATCATTTGGCATTAAACTGCAGTTGACACAATCTTAACTATTCTTCCAGTCTGTCTAGATCATCAGTCATATTTTGTCTTGAACATCATGTGTAATATCACTGATAAAAATATTAAATAGAGCTGGTCCAATTACAGATACCTGGTAAACTCCACTGGTAGCTATGCCATCCCCAGTAGGGATTTACCCTTAGTTATCTATCCTGTAACCAAGATCATATCCATTAAACAATTTTTAATTCCAGTCCCAAATTTAGTTAGTTAGTTTAGTTAGTTTAGCTTAGTGTGATGCAGCACAGTGTTCAAAGCCTTACTTAAGTCTAAATAACTATGTCTATAGCTCCCACTTGATCTAAAACTTTACTGACCCAGTTAAAAACATTTTAATAAGATTTTTTTGACATGATCTTCCCCAGTGAATCCAGGATGATGGGCTCCTATAAGTTACCGGATTTAGATATTCTTATATTATGTGTCAAATAGATTCCATTAACACCGTTTATTGTCTTTCTGTTAAGGCTAGCACAGTAGAACAGTTTAAACATGCTTGGGCTAAATATAATGATATCCTAAGTCAAAATTAAATTAAGGGTAAATAGGGTCTAGGGTCAGTATAGTTTTAAATAAACAACTGGGCAGACTGGATGGGCCACGTGGTTCTTATCTGCCATCACTTTCTATGTTTCTGAGCTGTATCTATGATTTCTTATTACATTAATTTCTTCATGTTTGCATCTATTTTACTTCTACTATAACAAGCCCTTTAAATGTGTATGGGATTGTTTTTATGTTTTGTATGAGTCTTTGTGTTGTGTGTCATAGTTGAAGAATGAAACAGATTTCTAGTTTATATTGAAACCTTTAAGATGTGAAATGGCTGTGCTAAAGGTTAAGTAAACCTCCCTATAGGGACTATAGGTGATCGCTGCAGCACATTCCAGGAAACAGGTCAATAAATGTCTGCAGTGAAACTTGTTCATTCCTTCTGTAGAAGTTCACTGAGTTGAATCAGTAGGTGTAATTCTGTCACAGTGAAAGTGTATTGTATTTGTACATGCAACTGTAAAATATTACCTGTCATAGCACATCAATAATATTTAATATGTCATATCATATTATCATATTAGTTAGCACCAATGTTTATGATAGCACAAGTTTGACCATCTTTAAAAGCTTCCCTCTGGTAGGGAAGGGAAGCCATACATGCATGCAGGGGCGGGCTTAACTATGCAGTTTATGCAAATTGTGTCATTAAGACCCGCAACATGACTATTAATTACCCCTTTTGGGGTTTAATAGGGTTGGGGCAGGGCTTGATTACGCAATTTGCATCATCAAGGCCCTCCCTGTCCCTAGCTACACTAGTATACTAGTTTTGCCAGACAGGTGGGTTTGGACTTGAGGCCATAGTTTCATAGAAGGAAGAAATAGAAAGTCGGCAACCTTGATTGATTGATTGATTTACATTCTATGTAGTACTGTCTATCAGGCATGTCAAACTCATAATAGTAACATGCGGCCCAATAGCTTTTGTTTCATGGCCCTATCTCAGGGAGGGCTGGCGATCGTTGAATAGGGCTTGCCGTCGCAGTAGTTAAACAGAAAAGCTGATAGCAAAGCCCTTTTCAGCTGTACTGTATAACTGCTGCATCAGCCGACAACAGGAAGTAGATTGCTTTGTGGCCAGTGTCACACAGAAGAGCTGAATGATGGCGCACACCGCGGAGGAGAGACATGGACAGAAGGCAAGTAAGGTATAAACAGGGGAGGCTGGAGACCACCATAATAGGGAATTACAGGGTAGCTAGAGCTATATAAAAAGAGAATGATGGTGATACTAGGAGCTGGGGAGCAGGGGTGGAACTACCATTGGAGCAACAGGTGCAAAGGCACCAGGGCCCATGCTGATACAAGGGCCCACAGCCATCACCACCGCACCACTGAAGCTCTCCGCCGGGTTACCTGGGATATCATCAGGGCCAAAGCATATTTTTTTGCACCTGGGCCCACAACCTGCTAGTTATGCCTCTTCTGGGGAGACATGATTAGGAATACTGGGAGCTGGAGACATATCATGGGGGGGATACTGGGGGCTTGAGAGACATGATGGTTAATACTGAGGGGCTCTAGAGAA
Organism: Limnodynastes dumerilii; assembly: GCA_011038615.1. Lineage (NCBI taxonomy): Eukaryota > Metazoa > Chordata > Amphibia > Anura > Limnodynastidae > Limnodynastes > Limnodynastes dumerilii. Next base: position 156,977 of record WWET01001506.1, on the reverse strand, counting down.
ATATGAATGGGGAATTACTGGGAGCTGGAGAAAAATTGCATATGAGACTTCTTATTTCTCTTGCAGCCCAAACAATCATAAACTTTGATAATTTGGCTCAATTGGAGGTTTGAGTTTGACATGCATGCTGTAGATACTGTTCTATACCTAAAATCCTTCCCTGTTTTCTTCCTATAGAATATTTTTTTATATGCATTCTTTAGATAATACAGTGTTTACAATAAAATCAAACAACATCTTTAATACAAAAAAAAGGACAATTCACAAAGGCACAGCAGAAAGAAATACAATTTTTTAAAGCTAATTGTTATAGAGCTGCTGTACACACATTTCAAATTCAGCTGTATTTTACAGTTCAGCAAAATAACCTTTTGATTTGATTGATTGATTTACATAAGTGCTAGCAAAGTGGATGTTGCGCAATTCTCCCTTTATCTACATATTCCCTTACAGCGATGACAGGGCATTGTGCGTGTTCTAACACTACCTGTCTTACTCATATATGAGCTCCATCACATACTTTGGCTTTCTGTTCAGCACAGGAAATGTTCTAGCGCAACTACAAGTACTTCCGATTTGTCATGATTACCCACACCTGACTATAAGACTGTGCCCTGTATACTCATTGTGCGTCAGAGGCTCCCTAGCTGTGGCATGCATATATAATAAAGCAAATAAGACATGAAAAAAATCATAGAACTCTAAAAAGCTCTTTAAAGTTAACTAATTGATTTCCATGTATCTGTTTTAACTATTTAATGATACTTTCCCACTAGTTTATTAGCAATCTCAGTGTTTAACATGACATTGGCTCTTCAGTTTATGGCAGCTGTGTGAGGAAAATGTGCTGTCTGAATTTCAGAAATTTAGGTAGCAATGTAATTTAACCCTTAGTGCAAAAATTAAAAGTGTTAGTGTATTGCTTACATCATGCTGCCCGCCCAGAAGTCACCATACTAACAGGAAATCCCACAACCACTGATATATAAGAAGATTGGAAATATGAACCGGGTACAGATGCCAGTCTGGCCGGCCCTATTTCGGAAGGGACTGTCTGTCCTCCTATTTGCTTGTTTGCATCAGCTGTCTCACCACCTACTTTTGGTGCTAGCTGACTATATACAAAATCATTAGTACATTTATTTCTTATTAATAAATCTATGCCCCCTTTTTAAATCCAACAAAGTTGTCCTTATTTCTACAAGAGTAAAAGATGTGAGTGACATATTAGCTGTAGGTAGTTTATGACAGGCATAGATTTTCCTACTGGATAAGGTAATTTCTTATAGCAGTGTTGGCTAACCTGTGACACTCCAGGTTTTGTGAAACTACAATTCCCATCATGCATGTCAGGTATCCACTATGCTTTTGCAATTAAGGCATGCTGGGACTCGTAGTTTCACAACACCTGGAGTGTCACAGGTTAGCCAACACTGCCTTATAGTGTTTTCAATGTGAAAAGAGAGTTGAGTGTTTTAGTGTAAAGCAAATGAGAGCAATGTTAAGCACTGCCAGTTTTAGGAGCATATGTGATTGCACAAAGTTTTTCTTTATTCCATGGCAACCTGGGTTCCCATCTCAATGCCTGTTGAAATAATTAAGAGCAGGTGTGCCTTGTGCCAGAAAATGGGGTAAGCGAAGAAAAGAAAGGGAGAGACTTGACAATCTGGCAAAACTTACGTCAATTTGCTAAGTAACAGGAGCAGGAATAGACTTGAACTTGGCAAATATCAGGAACGTTCTTGACGTTAAATGAAATGAAGCGGATTATTATAAAAATATACAGTTTCTATTATTCGTTGAAACTAGCACAAGTCAAACATATTCAGCCCAGATGTATGTTATAAAAGAAAGTGATTTGTGGCACATATATTGCTAAAATTGATCTTCAGACTAATAGTAAGTGGGCAACATATCAAGATGACCTTCCCAACATAGGCATCTCCTTTATTCAATATCATGTTTAGACGTAGCTGCAGATGACAATTAAGAATCCCATGTTTCAGCTTATTACAAAAAAGTATCACATTTTCACATATTAACAAGTAAAATGTAGTAAGTTGTCAACAAGTTTTACCAGGCATTGAAAAGCATTTTTACACTACTATACAAAAAAGAGGCAACCATGTTGTGCAGCTTATTATTTTGCTAGGAAACAGTCTTTAATAAGGAGTAAAACAGGTACTTTGTAAAATAAATATAGTAATATTCACTAGTCTGTTTTATATGGCAGCAACAGGTTTTTTTTAAATATAAAAATATTTTATATTTCACCTCAATTAACAGTTGTCCTGCTGTGGACATTTTTCAATTAATTTCCATAATGAAAATCAATCAGCAGTTTTAGAGACTGTTTAATTGTCACATTACAATCAGTGTGACCTCTTAGTGACAGCCAGCCACTGTAGCTTAACAAAGCACTAATGCTTCAATGTTCCAGTCAACACTTATAAATATTGTGTATCAGTAAGTTTGGAGAACAGGTCCTGCTGTTTAGCACTTTGTCTACTGTGTAATTGCTGTTCATAGCAAGTTGTCCTCTCATACATACTTTCAATTATTAGGTTTTCATAAATTCAGCATTTTCTCCATGTGGAGAACTCAAGGTTTTTGTAATAAAGATTAAACAGCTTTTGCTCTTAACCAACATTAGCATTAGTAGGTTCCCATTTCTGGAACTCAAACTCTTTCTGTGCCTTGGCAGGTGACATTAATTTCTTCAGGTCTCAAAGCTTTAGAGAACTTTAAACCTGGAGTTCACTGTAAATGAATCATTAAAGTCAACCTTTGATATTCTCTCTCTCTCTCCCTCTCCCTCTCCCTCTCCCTCTCTCTCTCTCTCTCTCTCTCTCTCTCTCTCTCATTCTCTCTCTCTCTATCTCTCTCCTTGTGTTGTCTTTCTACATTTCTTCATAAAGACAAATAAAATCATGTTGTGACATTTCATCTCAATGCATGTCTCGTTGGCTTCTAAGATATTCTATTCTTCAAACGCAAAACAGAGCCCCCATTCAAATATAAACTATAAAGGCAGGTTTTTCCACAAGTAGAGACAGGTAGACTTTCAGCTTGGGCTCAGCATGTTCTGAGAATCCCTGTAAAAATAAATTGCACTGAGACGGTCCATCATCACTTTAAATGATATGTATATAGTAATAAAATCAAGGTAGACACTAATCCAGACAGCATTTGCTAGAATTCAATATACAGATGACTCTTGGCTACTAATTGTACAGAAAACCAAACTGTGTCAATGTCTTCCACATGTCTAGTCATCCTTTTATAAAAACATATACGTCTATAGACAGGGAATGTTTTCCTTACTGTCTCCAAAATCTGACACAGCACCTCTGTGTTATCTAGTCAGTGGAACTGTCATAAATCATGCCCCTGTAATAACAATAGCTGGTTCGCAGGTTGGTGGGTATCTTAATAGATGGGAATCTGTGCACCTTACATGTAACTTGTATATTAGCATAAAGTTAACACAGTAAATGTTTTTCCTATTATGGTTCTTAATGGAATGCCATCCTTTAATACAATGTGTAATTCAGACATTATGCTCTTTAAAGTATGTTATTATGAGGTTTATCAAAAGATAAATTGTAAAATGTAAACTTTTGAAATGGTTTCACCTTAGATAAAAACCTCCACTTAGTGCTGTAGCATTAGAATGTATTCTGAGGCCAAGCAAGATAATTCTGCCAGTTTTGGTATTTTATCACTAGTGTAATAAAACAATAACCTTCACAGATTTAATATGGTTATTACAGCAATACACTAGATTAGCTTTACATTAAGGACTAGACTAAACTGCAGGAAAGGAAAAGGGGAAATGTTGGCCATAGCAATCAATCAGATTCTAGCTCTAACTTTTCTATTACATACTAGAGAATGTCAGCTAAAATCTGATTGGTTGCTATGGGCAACATCTCCACATTTTCCATAGTTTAGTAAATCTACCCCTAAGTGTCAAGTGCTTGTGGGTGACATTTATATGTGGGGAGGAGGGGGGGAGGTTCCTGTATCCGGCAAATGTGCAGATACCAAAAAAAAAATAATACATTCATATCTGCATAATGTCTATCTGAGTTCTAAGTAAATGACTAAAACCCAATGTTAATAATAGGTCAGAAATGTTATATACATTGTTAGAATGGGCCTGATCCAGACCTACGCCGATGCGCTGTGCTTACTAAAGCACAGTGTATCGGCTTCCACTCTCCCTGACACTCCCCCTGTGTCCCCGACACTCCCCCTGTGCGGCCGTATTTTCCCTTGCTTACGCCGGCTGAAGGCTACACTAACTTCAGCCGGCGTAAGCAATGGGTAATACGCTTGCACACGAGTGTACTACCGCTAAGCCCTCCCTCCCTCATTATAATACCTCCCCACGCTCACCTTCACTAACCTTAACGTAGGGACGCTGGGGGGGCGCCCCCTCTAGCGTCCCTACGCTGTTCCTATGGACGCCCGATCCTCGATCGGGCGTTGCCGTAGCTACGCCAAGCAACATCTGCCCGGCGCATGCGCAGATCGGCTTTTTAGCTGATCTTACGCTTACGGCGTAGGTCTGGATCAGGCCCAATGTGTTTTGTACCATATGCATTGGTACACGTACAGCTATAACTATCCAGTTGTTTGTATTACTTCAATTTCAACTAATCTCTTTGGCTAACTTGATGCATATACTGTACAATTATGTTCTGTAGCTGACAATGTAAACATCTTTTAGTGGATTTCACACAGTGCCCAAAGAAGACATAGTCAGAGGAAACTACTGAAGCAGACAGCACAATGAGCCTTTTGTTTGTGAACATCTACAGTTCTGCAAACTTTTATTTGGCTTGATGATACTTAATGCATTTGGGAACATGATTTAGATGGGAGTCTGGGTGGTTTTGGCCAAATGCCCAATATTTTGCTATGTGAATAAACAACTTTTAATGTTCACCGGTAAAATTGTTCACACTTTGAAATAGCACAATATATTGTCAAAGATGTCCTATGTTCCTTTAGTCTGTCAAAGTAAAAAGTAATCAAGATAATACAGAGGTAAAGCACATTGCAAACATTTATGTCCCTGTGTCTTGCTTCTAGATAATTTAGGTGCCTTTTATTATCCATCATCCAAGAAATTAGTGTCCATAAGTTCATATGTCTATACCTCAACTCCATTCTGATGGACAGTCTCTACATGCCCAAAACTGGAATATACTCCATCAATAGATCTGGCCTCTGCTGCAAACTCCATAAAGCAATTCACTATACAAAATATTAAGTGATCATTATTTTTTCTAAATCATTTGAAGGCAAATATACACCTTTGGAAATAAGAAGGCAAGTTTTATAGACACATAAACAATCTTCAGAGCAAGAAAAGATGCACGGCCGCATCATCCTCTGGAGTATTCACTCGCTATTGGATAATAGAACCACGTTTTATTAGGAATAAATGGATATTATGATATTAGACAGGAAGTTTCCTTATGAGTCTCATGGTTTCAGCAATCTTTGTTATGTCTATATACCTGTGAAGAAATGTACAGCCTCTCTGGCAGAAAAGCTAAATGAGACTGAGCCTCAACTTCCTTCTTCCTTCTACACTGCCACTCATTCTGAATTAAAGGTCAGCCATTTATGCAGCTGATGAACTTCATGCTTGTTATCTGATGTTGACAATCAGTTGTGCTGTGATTACTTTGTAATGCATGATAATAGTTGCTAGTAATATGTGTTACAGACATACCTTCCACAGTCTGCTAAACTGTGTCTGGCTGCCTCCTGCTGCTGGAGATTATTATGCTAGGGATGTTTTTGTGTTGTATACTGCTTAACATGTGGTAACTTGAATGCTTGAAAACCCCATGGAAACCTACTGTGTTTGCTGTTTAAAAGACAATTCAATTAGATAGAACTGCTTTTATAGGCGTGCATCATTGTTATATCTTTCTGTGACACGCCAGTTACAATTAAACTTGCATTGAGTGCCCAGAGCCTTTTTTATAACATCTTTTACTTCCATCAAGATAAAAAATTGTGGGCCGTATGCATACTACTGGACGTATATATCTTTCAGACCGCATTTACGCAATCTACGTAAGGAAAAGATACGTAGATAATGTAAAAAAATGTACTACGCATGCGCAGTAGTAAAAAACGCTAAACACCGGACGTATATGTTATACATCCAGTAGTCTGCATACGGCCCATTGTGTGTAGTTGTTGAAATCTCTGAGCATGGTAAATAGCAAGTAAATAGCATTTTTTTTTTATTTATACCTTCTCTCTGTGCATCATTAAAATTTGTTTATAGCTACAAACAATATGATAATAAATATAACAATAACAATATAAATAATTGTGTAAAACTGGCCATACACTGAAAGATAATATTTCAAATCATGCAAACAGCAGAAACCAAAGCAATCACCTGATCCAGTGATAAAGGTTAAATCCATTGCGTAGGGCAAACGCACAGACTTTGATATGCAACCTCTCTTACCTCTGGTTCTGGCCCATTGTGTTTTGCTGACCAGCATACCAATGGCTCCACATACCAATGATTTGGTCCAACCCACACAGGGTAATTGCAGGTCATTTTCAAGCGCCAATTTAGTGTCCCAGTCCTCCCTTGTCCAACGCTTATGACCCCAGGTAACCATGTGAAAGGATCATGTTATGAATATTAAAGTAGAAGCTAGTCACTGATTTCTTGATCTGGATATTTTAAAAAGCCAGTCAAGATATGACTCTATGAGCAAAAAATACTATGGGCTGGATCCAGAACTTGTTAAGTGCATGAACTTAGTTACACCTGGGCTAAACCATGTTCATTTGAGGGGAGTCATATTTTATCTGCTGCAAACAGTATTAGTGTTGAGAGGTGATGTTTCCTATCCCAAGTCTAAATAACAGTGTGATAGTAAAGCTGGTAAGTATCTGTGTGCAGTAAGCAATTTAAATATATATCTCTGCATGCAAAGGATACAATTAACTTGGCTCCCCCTGAATTCAACATGGTTTAGCCCAGGAGTAACTAAGTTCATGCACTTAACAAGGTCTGGATCCAGCCCTATGTGCTTGCCATTAAGACCTCTCTTGGAGTAGGCAAGGATAATCAAAACACTAAGTACAATTTATTTGTCCTTAAATTAGTTAAATGGCAATTGTAAATGGAGGTTTTACTTGGTGACTACACCAAATTTCAGGAAGTTTGATAAGCCAATGCATGGGATGTGGCACCGAAAAACAAATTTCCACCCACCAACCACCTATATCTTGCCTTCCCTTCTACTCACTTCTAATTTGCTCAGCTGGTAGGGTAAGTGCAGCATATGAAATACCCGCCAATTATTCCTCATGCTTATCCAGTAGCTATTATTAAGCCAACACATATTTTTTTTATAATAGAAAGGGCATCATTTCAGTTGCTGAACAATCAGGTCAAACAAGGCCTCTGCACTCACCAAACACTGAATAGAAACAGGCAGAGTATAAATGGGCAATATACAGTATAACCACAAAATCTCTATATCTTGCACAGATATTTCCTAATATCTGTGCAATCTAGTTCCAATTTCCTACAGAAATTGGTGTTAAATAGCAATAAAGGATTTCTGCAGCTCTGATAGTTCTATCATCAAGTACTAGGAAAATGATTGGAAGGGATGGTTTGGTAAAGTATGATGTAAAGCAGATAGAAGTATTGATTAGCATTGAATCACCCTTACCGTCACTAAGTAATGCTATAAATGCAAAGACTTTGATAATTTAACCATTTTAATAACAAATAATAATGTCCATTCAAAAAAAATATACATATATATGGGTTAACTGAGGATAAATACCTCCCCCCCATAATGTTTCCTGTTCTTATTAATATGCTATATAGTCATTAAATCTTGCATGTGTGTTTTGGTATTTTTCTCTTGTGCCAGAAAGCCAAGTCAGTGATTTCTGTATTCCAGAGTTTTACAATCTTGGCAACAGATCTGTATGCCGTGGGCTATATTCTGGCAGAGTCATGTTAAGCCCTAGAGTGCATTTAATTTTAGATGGTACATCTGAGTGCGACCCATTCAGTAAATTCTGAACACAAAGTAAACAAAAGTACATCTAACTAAGATTTATTTTTTTATTGAGATAGCCAAGGATATTTTAGGGAGCTTCTGGCAATTGTGTGGACAAAAATTGTGTATATTTATCCATTAAAATAATATTTTCCAAGTTAGAAAAAATAAATGAGCCATATTATATTGGTTTGCCTAACAGTACCATATACAATATTCAATATTC
>WWET01001506.1:115577-148489 GCA_011038615.1 Limnodynastes dumerilii | reverse complement strand
CTAATGCTGCTCCTCACTGTTAAACACATGCATAGTTCAACCTGCCTCTGGAAAAGGCACGATGTGTATCCATGTTGATTGCAGGGGAGTCATTTTTCATCTGTTGCAAACAGTATTAGAGTTGAGAAGTGGCGTTTCCTATCCCAAGTCTAAATAACAGTGTAACAGTAAGGCTGGCATTATCTGTGTGCAGTAAGCAATTCAAAGATATATCACTGTATGCAAAGAATACAATTAACTTGACTCCCCCTGAAATTAACATGGTTTTGCCCAGGAGTAACTTTTCTCTCTTATTTTCAATCTCTGAATCTGGTCCTATATGAGCATTGGCCTTTTACACATCCCTATAGGGTTTTCACAACTCACCGATGGGGGAGTAAGAATCGCACAGTGGCCACATAAGATGACCATCTGTGTGATGTGACTTCCCGGCCTGTGCTTTAAAATTAAGCACCCATCTGGTTATAAAATCATGACTGTAGGTCCAGCATGCAGGTAATAAGGCGGTAGTTATAGAAATAACTGTGTACAGGAGGCTTTTTTATGAATGTGTTATACACTGTCACTATGAAGTACACACTCTAAGCACCACAAGCCAGGATAATAAAACAGACACATCTAAGGGGAAGATATGGAGGCTGGACACATAAAAGGGGCAGTAATGGAGGCTGGACACATAAAAGGTGCAGAATTGAAAGCTGGACACACAGAAGGGGCAGAAATGGAAGCTGAATACACAGAAGGGACAGCACATGAAGTTTGACACAGATAAGGGGCAGAAATGGAGGCTGGACAAACATAAGGGACAGAGGTGTAGGTAGGTACTTACTTATAAGGGGCAAAACTGAAAGCTTGACACACATACATAGGGCAGAAGAGGCATACATAGGCATACATAGGGCAGAAGAGGCTGGACAAGGGGCAGAAATGGAAGCTGGACACACACACAAGGGGAAAAAGTGGATGGCTGGGTATATTTTGTATCTGTAATTTTGATGGACTTTTAACTAGGAGTTTAATATTTCAACAACACACATAAAGAGAAAATGCGTATAAAGAAATGCATGTTTTTATTATTTAAATATACATATAGATAATATTCAATGATCTCAGGATATACACTTTTATTTATATACAAAGTTTTAAGAACAGTGCTTCTATAAAATGGTTATTGTAATTTTTTTATATTAATTATATAGTCATTTCATTTTTTATTGCCATTAAATTACATGCCAATACAATCCAATAAATCATACAACCAATAACGGGGATAGAGAGATCACACTTAAGGCACTGCACCAAATGGATGTGTCCTCTAAATAGCTTCACCTGGTGTGTTTAATGTTGCCAGGAAAACTATTTATCAATAAAAATGGCAGCATTAGTATTTATTTATTGTTAAAACGTATGTGAAAAAATACTTTAAGTATTTATTTTGAAGACAGTGAAAATGACATCTTCATCTTATAGAAAAGCTAACAGTAGGAAACACTGTTTAAGTGTATTTTTCATTTCTGTCCCCATTTTTGAAATCATGTTGTCTTAGCTATCTGCCCGTCTTTGATTACATCTTGGCCTCTATGAAATTGTTCATCTCCATAGGCTTCAATCCAGGGAAAAGGACACAATTTCAAAATTCTGTCATCATACAGCAATGACTTCTTGAACTTAATCAGCATCAGAGATTGCAAAACACTTCAGGGAGTTGGGGAGATCCCCCACTCTTCGTGGAGTCTCCCTAATATTCAATAGGTGGCAAGAGTGAATTATATATAAGCTGTCATTTTATAGACTGTTCTAGATTCATAATAAATTATATTCTTTTTAGACGCTTTGGTATACTGATAGAAATAAGGTCTTCAGTAGTCGCCAGTTTCACTTTATTTCTTTCTGCACTGATGACAGACTATAAAAAATGTGATATGTAAATTGAAATATAGGTTTCTTTTTCTTTGATTAAATTTAGGGGTTGAACATAACACCAAGTCCAAAGGCCTTTTAGGTGGCCAGAAGGCTATTCATGCAACCTATTAGAATATCAAAGGGCCCACCACAGCCTTAGTAGAGTTACACAATTATTTACATTATCTTTACTATTATACTATGCTTTATAAGTTGACCCCACAGTAATGAGTTCATTATAAACCCTACTGTGGTTCTCCCATTGCTTTTTACACCCATTGTATTGTGAGAACAAAGTAAGGTCTGGCCATACGCTGTGTTGCTGTGGTGGTACTGGGTACTGTCAAGTACTCTCACAAATAAAGCACTGCTATTATCCCACCCATTCTCATTACACAGCTATGCTTTTACTACCTGGAGGTTTTACCCTACCACCTGTAAGATTGCACTTCCATAAACAAATGATCATATTTTTTCCCTTTCTCATTGCTTAGTATCAGCTCAAGCTTGAGTTTCACTATTACAATAAAATGATAATCCAGACACAATGTTGATGTTTAAAATGTACTTTTCTTTCTGCTGTTTTTGGCAGTAAGACAATATTCACTGCGCTTTGTAAATGTTTCAAGTTCCAGATATGGTGCGATTTTATTCCAAAAATCACCTCTCATTTGAAAGGCATTTTTCTTCCCAAGTTTTTCAGCTCATTTTAGTTCAAATCCTTACATTTCATCTAAAAAAAAATGTTTTTACTTAAGGGACACGGCTTAACCCACATGGTTCTAGCTATGAAGAATGCATTCAAGCATAATAAAACGTTGATGTTGATAATGTAAATATCTAAGACAAATGATGCACAGAAATAATAAATTAGTTATTAGAAAAACAGAACGCCTTCATTCTCTCTTGGATTATGTAATCCACATTAAATAATAAGTAAGTGTTACTGAAAATGGATATTTATTCTTTGGGGCCTTATGCAATAATTGAAGGATCGGCTCTAGTGTATGGCCAGCTTTATGTCATATTATTGGTACTATACTGCAGGCCTTTAGTTAGACATTGGTTAGTGGCCTTAACCATAAACATAATTATAATTCCTTACAAATGAATTACTTATCTAGTAATAATATACACTGCTTCTAGTGGGTTATACAGCTACACTTGACGATAAAAATGAGATATAATATACTGGTAACAAAAGGCAGGCAAACATTTTATTATACAATATTATAAAACATAATTAAACAAGACCCCCAGGTCATTTCTAACATCTGTGTTAATAAATGATAAATAATAAACAAATATTCTGTACAACCAAAAAGATACAAAATAATGAAGTTTGCACATTCTCTTTCCTAGCCAACTTCAAATAAAAAATTTGTTTTCTTAACATTGTTTGTTATTTTAATATTCATAACAAGTTTTCAATGCAAACCAAATCACAATCTCCGTACTCAAGGTTTCTATTTATTCATCCATAGGAACTAAAAACAACATTATCGCCTACTTCTTGTTCTGCGAAGAGCTCAGATATTCATCATTCATGCATATCTAAGGAGTTCTACTTGTTTTTACACTTTTTATTTTATTTATACCAACTCCATTACTACTACAATCTATTTTTTTTAATTTCCACTCTCTGTTGTGATGTTTATAGATTTATCATTTAAGTGGTTTGAAGTATATACTGACCTCTTCATCACGCCATCTAAAACACAAAGGGATAGCGTGTCTTGTATGTAAAAATCTAATTGATTTCTGCATTGCAGAGAAACATGAATAAGATATTGATCTTCCTTTTATTATGATTATTTTATTATCTCATTAGTTATATTTGAGTGCATCCTATCAACATTTTACCAAGATAAATCTGTTTTAACGGTTCTAGTTCTTATATAGATAAGTATCTATTATTTTAATGAATGTATCTTATTTTAATTAGTCATTTTGGTTTAGTTTTTTTTATTATATGGAATGCAAGCACACAATAGCAAGAATTTGGAGGCCCGATTCAGAGTTTCCAAGCATGAACAATGTTGATTGGACACATATGTAATGGGTATGGATAGGCAAATACTGTAGCATGACTATATTTTGGAGACTTTTCCGAGGCACTACATTAATATCTGCCCCTCAGTTGTATCTGATGTATCATGAAAGAGATCAGGGACCCATGACTGTGGTCAGTCTTTAGGGACCCTCAGAAGGACAGGACCCTTGTACTTTCCTGTCGCTGCGCCTAGTCACTCCAGTGCTAAACCATGTTGATTGTATATATATCATTGTCATATATAATCTGTTGCAAACAGTTTCAGAGTTGAGAGGTGATGTTTCCTATCCCAAGTCTAAATAACAGTGTAATAGTAAAGCTGGTCAGTATCTGTGTGCAGTAAGCAATTGAAAGATATATCCCTGCATGCAAAGAAAACAATTACTACCCCGTTCAGATTACCATGAAAAAGCCGGGGTTTTCATTAAATTGCCGGCTTTCATGAAAACCCCGGCTTTTTCTGGCAATGTGAACGGTGAAGCCGGGTCTCTTTAGCCGGGTCTCAGACCCGGCTAAAAAGAAGGGTTTTTGCCAGCTTTTTTAAAAGCCGGCTTCACCCGTTCACACTGCGCTGAAAAGCCGGCTATTTAAATAAAGATAAAGATAAAGATAAAAAAAAAAAAAAAGAAAGAAAATAAAAAGCTGGTGTTTTCAGCGTAGCCTGAACACACCAGGCTAAAATTCAACATTTTGCCCACTGCCTAAAAAGCTGGCTTTTAAGGCAGTGGCAATCTGAACGCGGTATAACTTGACTCCCCCTGCAATCAACATGGTTTTGCCCAGGTGTAACGTTACTCTCTTAATTACAAGCTCCTTCTTAAGTCTGGATCCAGCTCAATTTTGTTAATATAAGAAAATGAAAACATTGATTCAGTTAGAGAGCATGAAGTGATATGCAGATGATTTCTCAAGTGTGTGTAATATTGCCTATTGCTTTCCAACTTATCAAAAACACAGTCACATCCACAAGTATAGAATGACATTACATAGCAAGCAGCAGTATTAGTGGTGCCTCCTGTCTGTGTGGATTGTGACCATGGACTGGGTCCAGACCCCCCGCGTGTTTACCCTACATTGGGGTCTGAAAGCACAGAAGAGGGGAATAAATTCTGCCATCACTCCCCTCTCTTGTGCAGAGATTTTGTGATACGCTGCCATAAGGCTATCTTAAGTCACACAGCAGACAGCGGGCTGTCCGACCACTGATCTGCTAGTAAGTCCCTATTCCCTCCTCTACTGTAAAATTGAACCGCTTCCCTGATGTTCCGTGGATCCGTGGACGTAACATGGATCCGGCCCCATGTTAGGAAGTCCCGTTGTGTGGTTTTCATTTTCCTGCTGGAACAAGAATTATTTTCCTTGATCCACATTTTGGGCCTGATCCAGAACAACGCATCGGAGCGAATTTACGCGTGGCGGAGACGTAAAATTCGCACCATACAAAATACGCTAATTAGCGTAGCGTAATTGTGAACGTATTGAAAGATATATCCCTGCATGCAAAGAATACAATTAACTTGACTCCCCCTGCAACCAACATGGTTTTGCCCAGGTGTAACCTTCCTCTCTTAATTACAAGCTCCTTCTTAAGTCTGGATCCAGCTCAATTTTGTTAATATAGGAAAATAAAAACATTGATTCAGTTAGAGAGCATGAAGTGATATGCAGATGATTTCTCAGGTGTGTGTAATATTGCTTTCCAACTTATCAAAAACACAGCCACAAGTTTAGAATGACATTACATAACAAGCAGCAGTATTAGTGGTGCCTCCTGTCTGTGTGGATTGTGACCATGGACCGGGTCCAGACCCCCGTGTGTTTACCCTACATTGGGGTCTGAAAGCACAGAAGAGGGGAATAAATTCTGCCATCACTCCCCTCTCTTGTGCAGAGATTTTGTGATACACTGCCATAAGCCTACCTTAAGTCACACAGCAGACAGCGGTCCGTCCGACCACTGATCTGCTAGTAAGTCCCTATTCCCTCCCCTACTGTAAAATTTAACCACTTCCCTGACGTTCCTAACTGTGGATCCAGCCCCATGTTAGGAAGTCCCGTTGTGTGGTTTTCATTTTCCTGCTGGAACAGGAATTATTTTCCTTGATCCACATTTTGTATTAGATTTAAAACATTTCACCAGGACAATTTGATTTTAAACATCCTAAATTTGGTTCCAAAACCCTGTACACCAGACTGTTTTACTGTCGTATTTACAAATCACCATTTTTTCCATTTATAAAAATGGATTTTAAAATATGTTGTAAATGTAGCATTAACTCAAACAAAAGCAAGAAAAATGTGCAGTTTAATCACTCTGCAGCATAGTGAGTGTATTATTGTTTCCATGTCTTCTATCTTCTGCAGTCCTGATGCCACTTTTGGATAACATTACATTCCTGGCATGCAGGCAGTAAGTCAGGCAGGATGTCTGATTGCAGCTCAGGTAGTGTTTACTGACAGTTCTGCAAGTGTTGATGGACTGTGGGAAAACAGATGGAACACGGCTTTGCAGAAAGCATGCAGGACATGTAGGAGCAAAGAAAAAGCAGCTATTTATATGTCAAAGCTCACTGTTGGCATGTATATGGATCCGAGACCACCCTTATTTATAGATTTCATATGCCAGAATAATTGTAAAGACCAAACATTTTATTACCAGCAATTCTTACTAGGTATTTTCCCCCCCAAATAGATCATATAACAACTGAAAACAAAATTATTTAACACATAAGTAGTTTATATTTGGTTAAGGGTGCGCTGTGACGGGTGTGTGGCTCCGGTCCGAATGGCTGATTTTCGAATCGGCCATTCCTCCCCAACTAGTTGCAAACTGGCTGGGATTTCAATTGCATATGCCTCGAGGAGGTATTGCAATCGATCCACGGAGCACCAAGCTTTCGGTGCTCCAAAAAGTGTAAAAAATAAAAAAAAAAGTCCCCCACTACTTCCCTTAATTCTTACCCTAACCCTCCCCTCTCACTACCCTAACCTTCCCTAACTTGCAGCCTGACCCTAACCCACCATCTCCCGCATCCTGATCCTAACCCCGCAGAAAGACTTTACTCACCTGTCCCCTCGGTCCAGCAAGCAGCAGCGGAGGTGCCGTGGAATGATCTGTTCTTTCCGAAAGTGAATGGGTGAGTATGCCGAATGGCATACTGATTTCGATTGCAAATGCCTCATCACTCAGATGGGAGGGAGCACAATGGATGGCACCCCCTTTATATTTGGGGGGGCAAGATACCCTTCTTTGTAAATTGAGACAGCAAATGTACAAAATATAGTCATAAATTAGATAACTGTTAAATCATTTTACATTTATGAATGAAATGGAATAATAATTATAAAAAACACACAGCACGCTTCACCTGATATAGGTACAGTAGGCTATCTGCACAAAGAGTAAGCAACATTTACATACTTTTAATGAAGCGATCACAAGAAAGTCCCAAGAGTCTTATAGTTGTGGATAACAGGAGAGAGAGGATAAAACTGATAATACTAGTAAATTAGAGCAGACATCCTACAAACCATATGCTAAAGTCAGTTATTTCCCTGCAGTAAAAAAATAAATCTCCACACTGCTTGCTTGTGTTGCAGCATGGTTTGACCATAACAAATTTGCTCTAGTCATATTTAATTAACCATTTACCATTAACCACTAATTTCACACAGCCAATTTTACATGCAGTCCTAGGCAGCTATTTGCACCACTAAGCTTGGAGAACCCCAAATGGATCTCACTCTAAAAATATTTAGATTGCCATATCTGGTAAATCCATCATTTGTCTTTTCAATCCTGTATATGAAAACATCTGTTTAATGAGATCACCCTCATAAATATGTTATAGACTTGACTGTGTTATTTAAAGTGTCAAAACAATAATACAGTGTCTGTATCACAATGAAGTAAGACAACCCACAAACTAATGACAGCTATCTTCAATTTATATACTCAGAAATATTTGTAAGGTGTCTGAATAGCACAGCTGGATTTAAACACTGGTTTTTTTTAGGTCTCCAAAAGGCTGTGAGCAATAGGCGTAATAATGTTATGCTGCTCATTGGCCACCTTTCAGCATATGGGGTTGCTGCAGGGCTACCACAGGAGCCACTGTGGACAAGTAGTACTAATAAAATCAGCATGCTTTAGAAAAATTAAATACATTTTTAGGCAATAAAATAAAAGCAGTAAACATTATAAGATATATATATAATGCCTGATGAGGGTCAAACTGCTTGAATTTTTTTTTTTATAAAAATAGAGCAATCTATAGTACAGGCCTGGCCAACCTGTAGTTCTCCAGGTGTTGTGAAACTGCAACTCCCAGCATGCTTTAACTGTATATGCATAACTAATACCTGACAAAGCATGCTGGGAGTCATAGTTTCACAACATCTGGAGAGCCACAGGTTGCTTCACTCCCCTCTTCTGTGTGTAATTACAGACCCCACACATACAGAAAACATGTTTAATTCTTATATTGGACAGAACTATTAGTTGTTAGGTATAGGGCTGTGTTCTTACTTAGTAGAGATTCAACAGATTTAATTGATTTGGCCCCACAACACCACCCAGCTGGCAGAGGACAACACTAAGCTGTCAGCTATTAGAAAGCTACTTAAATACTGCACTCAGATCGTTTAAGTGCTGAGCTCTATTGTATCGTCTGTGGTTACAGGGTAAGCGACTGCCAGAGGCGGCCCTAGGCATAGGCCAAATATGTGGCCGCCTAGGGCCCCACGGGTCAGGGGGCCCTGCAGGTCCCTGACCGGACAGTGCAAATAACCTCTTACCTGGTCTCAAACTATAGCCGGGGGTCAAGACTCTGTAAGAAGGAAGTAAAAGCGGGTGTCTGGTTGCCACGGTAACACTGAACCCAGTCCGGAGATGGCATAGGTCTCGGAAGGCTGCCAGTAGAGACATAGGCAGAGATTGGGAGATTATTTGATGGGGGCCCCTTCTAATTTTTCACCTAGGGCTACGCAAAAATTAGGGCCGCCTCTGGCGACTGTCTTGGGTCCTCTTCCTTTGGATATTGTCCCAACAGCAGTGTAGCTTCACTATTGATGTGACATATATTTCCTGTAACGATCTGAATGTTTGTTAATGCCATCAGGGAATGCAGAGAAGAAAAAACACCCACTGTCCAGACAATGAACTGGTAGTTGCTTGGCCTTATGTACAACCTCCTGTCATTAACAGCAAAAGACAGCGCTTACAAGAACATGCTGAATAATGAAAAATAATTAGGATAAATAGGCAGCATGAATCATTATTGAATTAAATAGTTACATATATAAGTAATACATTTATTAATCAGCTCTTTAATTACAAGTGCCAAGGATCTCATGAAAAAAAACAATCAATATATTTGTACTTTACTACTTGCAGCAATAGTATTTTGATTATAGCACCAGACAGAGAAGTGATATCATTTTAATAACTTAATTATCATCTGTTGAAGAAAGAGAAGAGAATTGTCGTTTACCAGACCCTTATACAGTCTGCACCCTCAAGTTTCTTTTATTGATCTAACATAAACATTAGAGGTGCAGAGATCTAGGACCTTTCTGAAGAGGTATTTCCCTGTGCAGAAGCCTTTTCTCTGACCCTGGTCCTGTCTTGGCAGGTCTCCTTTCCTTTAGTAGTGCTGGCAGCCCCTCTGGCTGGAATGCATCTCACTGCAGCTGGGGAATGCTGAAGCAGCTGGTGAGCTGTGCAGGAATGATGTGTGAAATGTGTGGGCCGCATGCCCCCACAATGGAAAGCTCACTTTTATTTTCCTGGCTAAAATTCACAAGAGTCTTGTACTTTGGAAGACAAGAGCTGCCACCTAAATCAGCACTGGCCGACTTCCTTTCCAACAGGCAGCAGTGAAATCCAGTCTCTGTCTCTGTTTGTGTTTGGACTATTCAGGAAGTCTTCATATGTAATAATGTCTCTCGTATCTGCTGTCCAGAGTTTATTTAGCTTTCCAAAGCTTCCGCTGCATGCTGGGGACAGAGAGTAAAAATTCCATAAAGAGCTTATACCAAAAACAGCCATTCTCTAGTGTAGCGGGGGTGGTTAAATGTTTCTTTATAACAAATGTAACAGAGGACAGATATGTGTATGAATTAATTTTATTTAAAAAAGGATTTAGAAATGCTCTCTCTTACTACTATTGTTTGGCTGCTGCCAAGGAGAGAGTTGATATAGATATATATTTTCGGTCCTATAGGAGTTCTATGTATTTTCTAATTTATTTATATATTTGCACCCCTCACTTTGTCACATGGTTTTTGCTCAGGTCTACCGTTACTCTCAAACATTATTTAAATCTGAATTATTAGTACCCACTGAGGAAATATCAGTCAATGGTTGTAAACTTTAATTGTTCATACATTTCAAGAAAAAATATTTTCACATTACATGATCATGAACAAAATCATTACATTCTCTAGCTCTTTTTTACCACCATAATGAGTCACTTCCCTAGAGAAAATCCTCTGAATAGGTGACTTGTGGTTTCAGTTGATATTAACGCAGCCCAGTCATTGACATAACCCAGCCCTAAATGGGAGCTAATATTATAATTCCGGGGCTTGGTTGCCCAGTTACAGCATCAGTTGTACACATTAATGATATTCAGCTATGTTAATATCTAATAAAGGAAATGTTAATGAGTGCTGCAGGGCTCTGATCCTTTGGAACTTACACTGTCAAGGCAGAGGGATATGCTGACGGAGGTACAGACTTTTAGCTATCCTTCACCTAATCCAAATTGTATCTCCTCTAATTGTGTCTCTAGGAGAATAGCCTTTCTGCTTTGGGTTAATTACTGTTCCAGCTGAGCTTTAAATGTATATTATTATTTGTTAAGGATTGCCTTGGCTTACAAAGCTGATAAGTTAACCCTTTGACATTAGCAGTTAGTTTGAAATAGCTGTTTCTTCTAAATCAGTGAGTATTAGTCTCCTGTGAGGGAAAATGTTGCCTACTGGCAACCAAGAGTAAATGTATCATATTTAAAGTGTAAATCAGAACAGACATTACATTGCTCCAGGTAGGTTGCAATAAAAGGCTGGCTGGGAACCAGTAAGATGACAAATTGTAATGTTTAACTCCTTTTGTTTCTCTCAGGTTGCTTGCTACAAAACTCCTGGAAGCCGGGAAGCCTAAATTCTGATTTATGACACCCAACCTCAAAACTTCATGGGGGACTATATATAATAATGTGAACAGAAAGAGAGGATTGTTGTATATTTATGAGTATTAATTTGACCCATTCCCTGACCTTTTCTTGAATTAACCTGGACACAATTAATTCTTTTAAAAGGCTTGCTATATATAGGTTTATAATTGTGTTAAGTTGCCTAAGATTGTAAGTACTTTTTTGATTCTCTTGAGTAAAATAAGCAGGTTAATATTCCAGTTCAAGTTTCAGTTTAAGGTCAAAGATGTACAAAAGAACTGTTTACTGACTGCATTTGAATTTATTAATTAATCTGATTTGTTTTGGAAAATGTGCTTATATAATGTTATCACAGTTACCAACTCACATAATTTTGCTTACGACTCATATTACCCCTGTGTATATTTTTGTTTATGTGGGTATAGTGCTGACTTACCCCGTTCAGATTACCACCTAAAAGCCAGGGTTTTCATGAAATTGCCGGGTTTCATGAAAACCCCGGCTTTTTTTGGCAATCTAAAAGCAAACCCTGGGTCTCTCTAGCTGGGTCTTAGACCCGGCTAAAAAGAAGGGTTTTTGCCGGCTTTTTCAATAGCCGGCTTTTTGCCCTGCTGCCGGCTTCTAAAAAAGCTCAGTCTGAACGCACCACTTTGACATTTTCAAAATTCTGTCCACTGCCTAAAAAGCCGGCTTTTTAGGCAGTGGTAATGTGAACGCGGTATATGTACACAAATCGCAAACCAGCTTTACTTTTACACTGACTTTGGCTAGGAAACGCCACTTCTAATGTTTAACACTGCAACAGATGAAATATGACTCCCCTGAAAGCAACATGATTTTGACTTTCCTCTCTTATGTTCAAGCTCTGGATCAGGTTCAGTGTCATCGTTTGCCCTTAAACATTTCTCCCACTGAAAAGAACAACTTGTATAGTATGTATTGTTATTTCTGTATATTGGTTTCAATTCACACCATGCAGTAATCCATATTCTGTATGCTTGCTAATTTTAGGTGCAAATTTAGTGATTTTAATGTACTTTATCCATAAATCTGTGACGTTATTGACAACTTCTTGCACCAGTGACTGAAGTTATGCTACAGTTTTTTGTGATCACTCTAAAGTCTGGAGAGGTTGCAGAGATTGAGAGCTCAGCACCAGTATATTTGTCAGATAACAAGGTGCAATAAACATATGATAATAGAAATAGGAGTTGATTATATATGTATTATTTATTTAATAGTATGCAGCATGGGACTGCCAAGGACCACATAAGGCAGTGCTCAGAGCTTCTCTGTATATTGTATGGCTATTTTTAATTAGGTTTTACCAAAGAGGCACTTTTTGAGTCTCTGTTAATGAACAAGTTGTTCGTGCCAATGAGCACATGAACGCAACATGTATGAAACCAGTCCCAACTAGGCAGGTTTATGGAGCTATGCATCAAAATTGTGTTACTGCAGGCAAATTATAGCGCTTGTTAAAACCAGCTTCTCTCTCTATGAGTAAACGCTCGTATCAATGCTCAAATGAACTATATAAAACATCCATAAAGAGTGGAAGCGCCACTTGAAACAGAACAACTACAGTAGTGTGCAGGAATATGCCCAATCAATGCACAATGCACCATAGACAGAAAAGTCCAAACTCTTGTCCTAATATCCACGTATTTAACGGGATGATAGGTTGCTATGACTATTTAATTACATGCGCTATTGAAGATACATTGGTGTCTTCCAATACTCTTGTGAGTATAACTTGCTATTTTAACAATCTTCTAAAAATAAAGTTATTTGCACTATTGGCGGTGCATCGCCTTTTTTTTTTCCACGGTACCGGCATCCAATCCTGACACTGAGACGAAGCCGCATTTGGAGAAAGCCGGGAAGCAACACACGTGGAGACGGAGTCAAAGACATCCAGGTTTGAAAATTCATTGCAAGTATACCAACAGCAATCTTCCATACTTATCATAAAGAAGGAACTGTAAGTGACTTTTCCTCTTTGCGCTTATTCGGTACTGAGTTTATGTGGCTATCGGATCATGTTAAAGAGTGACACTCTTATACAGCATCTTACCATCCCATTAAATACGTGGATATTAAGGATACAAGGACAGGAGTTTGGACTGTTCTATTCATTGTGAATTGATTTGATATATTCTGGCATATCTCAGTAGTTGTTCTGTTTTAGTTTATGTGGCTATCGGGCCATACAAAGAAGTGACATTCTATACTTCCACATAGCAACCTATCATACCGTTAAATACATGGATATTAGGACAAGAGTTTGGACTTTTCGGTCTATGGTGCATTGTGCATTGATTTGGCATATTCTTGCACACTACTGTAGTGTTTCAAGTTGCGCTTCCACTCTTTATGCATGTTTTAAAAGGTTTATGGAGCTACCTAGGGTGCCGGAACTGCTGGTGGCCTCTGCAGAACACTTAAGATAACCCCCTGCAGTGAAGCTTGCTTTACCTGTTCAGCCACTGATAAATAAATCACTGCTGCAGGGGATGCCTGAGCCATGACATCTGCATAGCATTGTACTATACAGGAGCCATTCAGCTCAGCTGATTCCCTGTACATCCGGTACTCTGCCTAATTAATATTTGAGTGCCTCTTAACATCCTTTCAGTTGCATTGCGTAGTATACATAGATTGTGTATGACCGAAAATCTCGCTTATTTGTGTGTACCTTTTTACTGCGTGTCAGTAACTGAAAAACAACCTCTATAAATATGAATTTTAATTATCATTTGAGTTGTGTTAAATACACAGTCATTACCTATACAACCTTAAATGTTCAGAATGATTACATATCACAAATAATGACAGCTATAGAATAAGACTTTACAAATTTACATAGAGGGGCAATATTTCTTCTTCACTGTCAGGCAAGACAATTGTCACAGCTGACATGCTCTGCAGAGGACGCTGAATTATGATTACTGTATTGTAATCTAGGTAGTGAGTGGAAGAGGAGAAAAATATAAAAGCTTTCCTAAACTTTAGAACAAGAAATTAGAAAACTATTTAACTCTTTCAAAGTATATGCATCTATATTTGCACTCAGTATTAATGTGTAAGCAGTATATTTGATTTTTTACCATGTGTTCACTGAGGGGGCTGTCAGTAAGAGGACCAATAAGGAGCTACGGTTTCAGTTATCATAGCATCTTATTGGTATACCTGCTAATACATGCCCTCCATTTTTTTGAATTTCACCGTTGAATGTTAAATAAAGCTAGTGAACAGCAAATGCATGGACTGGAATCTAGCTCCAGTAAGTTAAAGAAACAAGTTGACAACATTAATATAAAACTTGTCATCTAAATATTAAAAGACAAGTGGTATATACAAAGTTCCAAATTTTAAACCAAAACATTTTCCGGATCAGAGTAGACAAGCACATTAGGTCAGAAAAAGGACTTAAATGCATATAACAATCCTCACATAGGGCCTGATCCAGACCTACACCGGTGTGTGTAGCGTATTATCGCCGAACGTACCACCGATGCACGGCAATACGGACGCCAGAATCGCCGCTACGAAAAGGTCTTTGGTACGACCGGAAGTTGTCACTATGCGCATGCGCAGTGCGTTTTTACTGCCGTTTTTACGCTTACGATCAGCGTTAGCTCGCATGCGAGCGTAGGTCTGGATCAGGCCCATAGTGAATACAAGCCACAAATCGAGCGTTAAAAATAGATAGATGGACGACACTAAAGTAATATAAGAACTTTTACTTGTTTGGTGACTTATTTCAATCAATTTCAAGAACTCTTTAACAGTGTGGATTGCCAGTACGATCGTCTTCATTTCAAGAAACCATCGTACTACGGCAGTCTGCATTTGAGAAGGTGGCGGTGATATGATTCCTTGAGTCACAGAAAATTATCCACTGAAAGGTAAGTGTTTTAAGCTAACCCTACCCTTAACCATTTCCTAACCCTAACCCTTTCTTTTCTGCAGCCTTACCCCTTCTCCTTTTTCAGCCCTAACCCTAACAATCCATGCCCGCAGCCTAACCCTAACTCTCCATGTACCACAACCTAACCCTAACCTTCCCCTTAAACCATAAGCCTAACCTTTTACCCAATGCCTATAGCTATTGGGAATGGAGATATAGGTTTCTGTTCCCATTAGCAAATTTCTATTTTCAAAGATTTTCAAACAATGATATAGCGGCCATTCAGCTAACAGTTGGATCATGTTTGAAATACAGCTGCTCGGATAGGCAACTGTTCTTTTCTGCTTTACTTCCCTAGTAACCCACTGACGTATTAGGTGACATGCCAATTGCCGTTCCTCTTCTGCAGGAATAGCCAACCTGTAGCCCTAGTTTAAATACTTATAATGTAGCGATTTGTGTGTATTTTAGCAGGGACGGCGTATTTAATTATACTGCCTTTAGGTTATTTTGCCCCTTGGTTTGTACATCTGTACCATGATTTCTTTGCCCTGAACTGATAAGAGAAAGCACTGTCTCCTACTAAAAAGGGTGTGCTAAAGTTTACATACTCTCACATACTCATTTACTGTATGCTACTCCTTAGCTAAATATTAACAGTTTCACTTTGTAACTCATAAACATATAAGTCCTCAAGATGACCAGATATTTCTTTTTGGTACCACAAGAAACCATTTAAAAGTTTGTTTTGGCTTAAATCTTTTTGTTTCTTCAAAATGATACTATTTACTTTTTGGAATATATGGTATGGGTGAGATACGAGGTCAAAAAGGAGTGAACTAGTAGAATAACTGGTTAGAAAAACAATGTAAATTTTTCTGTGAGGGATATTGCTTGTGGGGACAGGAAGTAAGAAAGATTGGCGGTAGCCATGTGTCTCTACTGCCGCTCTTCAGTTTAGATGAGTGACACGGGGGTTGCGTGGTAGAGAAAGAAAGATATTTGACATAACTGCAGGTGCTCTTGGCAATTGCAAAGCCTTGTTCGTGATTAGTATGAGCATTTTAATGAGTCCTATCTACAGTATCTATAAGCATAAGCATAGTTTCATGTGTTATGTAAAATAGTATGTTATGCTTATCCATCTGTGCAAAATATGTCTGTCTTATTAAGAATTACTAGTCATATATAAATGCTAGAAAGTTATATATGGGTAGCAAGTAAAAATCGTGCATTGTTGACCACGAAAATGAGGAGCTACCAAAATTCTAATGAAACGATCATTGCTGTTTCAGACATTTCTGCTGCATCGTTGGGCAGTACACGCTAGAGATGAGCACTGAACCCTGTGATTTGGTGTTTGTTTTAAATATTCGGCATGTTTTGACGAATTGTACAATTTGAACTTGCTTATGTTGGTACACTATTTTATTAACTGCAACAAGGTGTCTAACAATATATATATATCATGTGTGTATTTGACCTCCATTTTTGTGATCCGAATATGGTAGGAGGAACAGTCTTGTCTCAGTTCGACTCGTAAACCCAAAATTGGGATCTGTCAGATTTCACACATTTCGATCCGCTCATCTCTAGTACACATTGGCAATATATATGCTGAAACTGTTGTTTGATTATGTGATCTGCACAGTTATTGTCAGAAAAAGCTTTACATTCACATTATACAGAGTGAGGAGGGATTGAGAGAGAGTGTTATAAAACAGATCATCCAGTAAACAAATGACATGCAGTAATTTGAATTATTTTAGAAACTTTTTCATAGAAATCCTGTGCTCAAACTGGTTTTTAAAAATGTTACATATGTGTTCATACATTTTCTTTCTTGTTGCTCTGTTACATGTTAAAGGTCATCTATTAAGGGAAAAGGGCCATATTCAGACCTCCGGCCGCATATTCGCTATCTACCTTATCTATCTTAAAGACTGCGTATATGCAATCTACGTTGCAAAAAGTAACGTAGATAGCGGAACGAAATTACTGCGCATGCGCAGTAGTTCATATCGGTAAACTCCGGCCGCATATGCAATGCGGCCGGAGGTCTGAATACGGCCCAAAGTTCTTAAAGGGTTAAAACTCATTTGAATCATGATTTTTAAGTTATATAAAAAAAACCCAAAGATTTCTACTTACTACAATACTACTACTAATAAACGATGAATATAATTGGTTATATTGGTGTCTGTTGTTATAATTATATCAGTGCAAATTAGTGCGAGAGATTACCAGTCTTGCGTGACTGCTGCAGATTACATAGCTATATTTATAGCTATGTCTCTGAAGTTCAGTTTTTTACCATTATATAATAAGAAATAATATGGGAATAAGATATTCTAATGATATCATATACCTCACATTCAACTATAGATTGACAATAATAAATAGCTTGTTGAATACAGTAAGAGTGGCAGGTCAGTGGTGATAAGGCTTTATAGTGCCCTGTGCTGCTTTAAAGAATATAAACACATACTCAAACTGATTCTTGCACAGTTTGATACTTGTCTCCAATCCAATAAAATGTGCCATATTTATAGAGCAAGCTGTTATGTATGAAAGGAATGCATGCTTTGTCTTATGTTACATCTCTTGGCAAAACTGGGCTGCAAAATGCATATGGTTAATCTAGTTGGGTTTTACTTGGATAGAATTTAAAGGGATAGTTTTATTTGCAGTTCTATAAAATTTGTTTTAAAATTTATAGTGCGTTTTGGATATAAGTAAACTTTTGGCTATTGTTTTACACAATATGTTACATTATTATCATTGATCTTTTTTTATGACCTTAAAAACACAACCAGTAACCTTATGTGGGAAGAAATCGTTTCAGAAATTGTAATCCAAATCGTTTGATGGTGGTTTTCATAATCAGATAGAGCTAACAGTGCAACAGTGCAACAGTGCCTCCTGAAGTGAGAAATGTTCTAAGAGAGGGTAATATGTTCGCTAGTTTGCTAGTACAGCCAGTAAAGCCAATTTTTGCAGGGACGTTCTGCTTTGTCTCCTGATTTATAAAGGAATGTGTATCCGTGATCCTCATTTCTCATATATTCTGTCACTACTTTACAGTGCAGTATAATGCCCCATACACTTGGTTCAATAAATCCTATGATAGTTTCTGATATGACCTCTGGGTACAAAGACTGGACCATGTATATAGGACTTATAGCAGATTATATCGTATGTTACATGTACATCACATCAAACATGCAGCATATATTGGTACAATGGACCTGATCCAGATCTATGCTCATGTGCGTAGCGTATTTACGCCAGAATACCTATGATGCACTCCCCTTGGTCATACTTAGTTTTGACTTCTTACGCTGAGTGAATCCTACACTAACTGTGATCGTAACCGCGGGCGTCCGTAAGCTCATTGCGTAGTTACAACGCTTAGTAACGCCCGTAACATCTGTCCCACGCATACGCAGTAAGTACAAATGTTAGTTTTTACACTTACGACCATCGTAAAAACGCAGCCGAGCGTAGGTCTGGTCAGGCCCAATGTCACGTTTGTTTCTTCTCTGCGAGATATCAGCCTGTGTGTATGCTGGCACACCATCATACGCACGCTGGCTCGTTGGACCATGTACATGCATAAAAAAAAGTGAATAATCATCAGTCCAGTGGTCAAAGTGGAAATTTAGAAGTGGCTGAGTGAAAATATAGCAATAATAGAGGTGGATGGAGATTTATATTCTTGGCATACCCGTATACTCCCTCGCTTCAAGCCTTGCATCAGTCTATAAATGAGAGCTATTGAGTAACTTGCTAGTGATTACTAGCCTAAGGCTCCATATCCTCACCTTTACTTTTCAATCAACTTCTCCTCATACAACATTTCCCACATTGACATTGTGGTCAGATATAAACATTTAAAGGATTTCTATTTATACTTTTAGCTCTTTATTGAATAGATTGTTATCTATGCCAATATCTATTTAATCGGGATGTTTCCCTCCTTTCCCTGCAACCTGACCCTAATTGTCCCCTTCTACACTGGATATCCTTCTCGCAGGCTAACGCTAAGACTCCCCTTCTATAATCTATCCCCCTCCATAGCCTAACCCTCAGACACCCCTTCTATACTGGATCCCCTTTCTGAAGCCTAACACTAACACTCCCCTTCTTAGCTGTATCCCCCCCCCTGCAGCCTAACCTTCAGACTCCCCTTTTATGTTCTATCCCCTCCCTGCAGCTTAATCCTAAAATTCCACTTCTAAGCTGTATTTTCTCCTTGTAGCCTAACCCTAAGTACCCTCTTCTACACTAACCCGTCCCGTCCAGTCAGGTCTTGCGTTGGCAACCGCCGAGTGCTGTGCCGTGTCTTTCGTCAGGTGCTGCGCTGGGTGTCAGAAAGCTAATGAATGGGTAAGTTGCCAAAAAATAAATTTGGCATACTTATCCAGTCCTTTTAAAAACTTTCTAATTAGGCAGATTTGTGAAATAGAGAGAGCCGACAATTAGCTGTCAGCTGTCTGTATTTAGAAAATGTGTCATTCATAGCAGCAAACGGAACCCATTTTTATTGATACTGTATACTTTCAATAATCATTTAAATTGCACAAAAAAAAAGATTTCATCGCAATGAAAGTAATCGTCCAACCTTCCACGTATAACAGATATATCCATGTACAAGTGATATATTACAAATAAACCTATTCAACAATGAACATGTTTGCAATTAGAGGTTTTAGAGATTACTGCATAGTTCCGGAAGCAACGAGTAATTATGTAGTTTCGTAAAAAAAAAGTTAATTGTTCAAGTTTTTATTAAAATTGCCTAAATTGCCTGATGTCATTTTTAAACATGACTTTATTGTGACATTTTATTGTTCGCCCAGAAGGGTGTTTTTAGTATTCTAGATTTGGTGATGATCTCGCACTACATAAGTACTTTTTGCACACAAAAAAAAGAAAATCTAGTGAGCAACAATGGTAGTAATGTTTGACACTAAGAAAAATAACTCCGGGGTGGTTTACCTGGTTACTGAGAAGATACTGGGGTTTTTGTATCTTAGTTCCACCTAGTAATGGAATGTAAAATGCAGCCCATCCCTGCTAATACCTGTCAAACTTCAATATGATTTTACATTTTATTTCCAGGTTTAAGGTGAAACTAATTTTCTCCAGAGTTTCGCTGGTAAACGTTTAGCAATTCAGCCTGTGTGTAGCTAATAAAGAGAAATCAAATGTTACTTTCTCGGCTCCGAAAGGCATTTCATAAAACAGTACAATCATTAAGTTGAACTTTGCTTATATATCCTTCACAGAATTGTATTCCCTTTAACAAATCCCGGCCTGCTAGTTACAGCCCTGTTAGACTGCTGTTTAACATGCTACATTGGGCAAGATGTAGAATTTATTTATTATTTTTACTTACATGGATCATGTTGAAATAATACATAACCTTGGTTATTGCTGTACAAACACGGAATAGAATGTACAGAAATGAATCGGAAAGACATTGACTTTTATAATATGTTTTTATATGTGTTAAAAACTTTGTCTCACTTTTTGTTGGCCTTGTTGGGGGAAGGGGTAAAAAGAAAAAAAGCTTTACATTATCTGTAAGGTTCAGTTTAAATGAAAAATCATTTTAATTACTACATAATGCATTTTCCTTCTCTACATCCTCATCAGAGAAAAGTGTGGTAACTGAATACAAAGTTATGGCATTGAGCCTCAATCACTGGTAGAAGTTTCAGCTCTGCCATTAGGTCATTAAGAGTTGTTTTCAAATACTGAGATGACTTCAAACTTCCTATAATGGGACTGTTGGCTACTATAATAGACAGGAATTGCTACACAGCCCACAGTTGTCCTGGAAAATAGCTTGCAGTGCTCTCACCAAAATCATGATTTTCATGATTATTCTGGGAAGTTGTAAATTATGATTCCTTTCTAACTGAGCAGAGCGACCTTCAGTACATATTTATGCCAATTTTGAAGACAAGACAGAAAAAGGATCCTGCAATCCATCTGTCGTAGTTGTCACAGTACCTCAGGGGTAATTAGTATTGTACACAACGTTTCGTCAGCCAGCCTATAAATCTTTTTACAAACAACTAGTGTGATGTTCATTCGGTGAATTTAGTGACATTCACCTCTTTGAGTTGGAGTTAGACAAAGGACAACACAGAGAACAGTTAATATTTGTTCTATGCTGACTGATAAGAGAACATCTGAGGGCATCCTTGAAAGTTCTGCCACAGATTCTGGTTGCATCATGTTCAGAAGAGCAATAAACAGCTTTCTGTGTTCTAATGCAGACCATACTCTGTAATATGTATAGCGATATGATGACATACTTGATAGTGATCTGATAATGGACTGATCAATTATATGACGCATTCTTCATATGCCTTATTCATTTTTGACATTTTATCCGTGTTTGGAAAATCATCTCCATAAGGAGTTACGACTGTACTATCATCATGGATTGGATGCTTAAGACTATATTTCATGGTTGTGCTCTACAACCATATGAGCAGATAACAACTATTTTTGTGCCAGACACTAGGATTTCAAATGCTAAAATTCTTATATAGACCGCAACGTCTCCCAGTATATCTCTGTTTTTATGGTATGAGTATAGTGTAGAAATGCATGTTTAAGCACAGTAAAATAAATATTAAATTATCCATTATATGGACATATGTGGTGCCACAGTTAGCATTTTAGTAAGAAGAATAAAATATCTGTTGTTACAACAGTGTCACATCTTTACATTACTATGGATCACAGCATAATGCAGTGGTTGTAGGCAATGATAGCATTGTCATCATATCCCTCTGTGAACCAAATGCAAGAGTGTGATCTGCTCTAGTCCAGGGCTGTTGCATGAATTATCATATCATCTCAGGCATTCCAGGAAGTTATCAAATATGGTAAATGTCCTTTTAAGTGTTTATTATTAGTAGGTTGTAGTAGTAGTAAACTTCTGTGTCTATTCTTATTGTTCATTTTCAGTTGGATACTAAAGAAATAGATATAGGCAAGACTTACATAGACTTAGTGGCTCCAGTATGAATTGCAAAAAATGTTTAAGAAGGTGAAAATGCTGTACACAAAGGGCTCCATTTACTATTTAAATTTTCGGGTGATAATGGGTGTTTTAACACTAAAACGCTCATTATCACTTGAAAATTTACATTTTAAAATTTACTAAAGTGCATTCGCCATGGAAATCTGCTGTTTCCATGGCGATGCACAAACACTTCGTAAAGATTCGCTGGCCCGTTGATCTTAACGGGTGCCAGCACTAACTACAAGTTACTATCCCTCACTGCCGAAATTCTGATTCGGCAGTGAAGGAAAAAATAACGCCATCTGAGGATGGCGTTAGAGACTTCATCCCAGCAATCTCCCCATATTCCCCCCTTTTCCTCCCCCTAATAGCCGTTATTAGGGGGAGGAAAAGCGGGGTATGTGTGGGGAGACCGCTGGAATGACGGTGGATGCGACCATGTAAAAAAAAAAAAAAGTTTAAAAAAATGTGTTGTTTTTTTTTAAACTTCTAAAAAAAAAAAAACATTAAAAACTGTTAAAAAAAAAAAGACAAAACTCACCTGTCCGGCAGACGCGTCCGACTTAGAAGACTCCGGCCCCGATATCCGATGGACGCGTCCGACTTAGAAGACTCCGGCCCTGATATGAAGACCCTGCGCATGCGCAGTGGGTTTTCATATTAGGGCTGAAATTTTCTAAGTGCCGCTATGAAGTCTCTGCGCATGCGCGGGAATCATTCGATATGAAGCGCCTGCACTGCGGGCAGAGCACTTCGAGGGACTTCAAGGGACCTCGGCGGAGGGGTGAGTATTAGTAAATTTTAAAGGGGAAGCTGCCAGGCTCGCCGCGAACACAGGCTCGCCTGGAGCAACTTCCCTTCGGTGGAAATTTTTTTTTGGGTAAATATAGCCCTTAGTCTTCAAATTATGTCTAGTGATGTCTTGATTCGTTAAACTTAGCATTCAAACTATCAAAGTAGTGTTTGTCATTGTGCAATTCCAGATACCTGGTCCAAGTGGTCAGAGACATTTTGCGCGTGTGTGTGTGTGTGGTTGTGTGTGATAAAAATGGCTTCTGTTTAAACATAACGAACAATCTTTTGCTTTAATTTTTTTCATGGTGTTGTAAATCTCTTCATATAAAAGGCACATTGTCTGTATAGTGTTGCTCCAGACTTAAAAGGATAAGACAATCCCTTTCATCCAAGTGTACACTGATACATTTTATGCAATGGAGAAAGTTGACTACCAGTAAAAACAGAACAGCCCTTGCCAATTTGGTGCACCAGCAGCAGCCATATTAGGGAGGCTCCAAATGTAATAGTATTAGTTTCCGGCCATCTTTGCAGCCCCCATTATATGTTTCAAGCCATCATTGCAGCACCCCTTATATGTATCCCAAAAAAAAATGTAATTCAAACATCTCCTCCTTCAGGAACTTACACCAGACAGTCCGAAGCTGGTGCAGGATTTTCAGGAAGAAGTTCAATGAAATATGGCTGTTAAATGCCCATATTTTCATTTTCATACATTCAGGAGATCTTGGATCTTAAAGACCACATATACGCAATCTACGTAACGAAACAATACGTAGATTACGTAAAATAGTTACTACGCATGCGCAATACGTCCGGGGCTGTGAATCCGGCCCTGGATCTATAAAACCATATGTTTATATCTTTCACACAACAGATCTGCGCAGCACACATACAAGCTCCTGAAAATGCATAATTCCTATCCAGAGCTTAGTCAATAGCTACTCTGGACAGGGAGTATGGCAAATTGCACCATGCAAATGGATGTGTATAGGCAAATAGGATAGAGAGATGTAATGCAGCAGCCTACACAAGAGTCCATGTTTCAAAGTTTATTTGTTTTTAAAATGAATTTTAATTGGTTTAATATATGTGCTGTTTTAAGGATAATAAAAGGCTTTGACAAATAAAATAAAATAAATATAAAAAAATAAGCGAAACAGCCAAACCCCTAAAAATGTTAATATAGATTAAAAATGTTTGAACAAATTGTGCGGCAACATGCTACTATGCATAATAATAAAATAATAGTCAGTATAGTGCAGTCTTTGCAGTGTTTAAAACATAGTTTAAAGCTGGCCACACACTAGAGCGATTATCGGGCCAATCTTCCAATTATCGTAGATTGGACGAATTATCGCTGTAGTATGTGGTGCCGATATTTTCCCGAAACTCACGATAATCTTCTAAAAAAGGCCGCCAGCAGATAATCGCATCTCATGGGATTCCTGAATGATTATCGTTTATCGTTAGCTAAATCGAGTGTGTGGGCATTACAGATAATCGTACAAGTTTACTAACGATGTTTATGTACTTTCCACACCCCTGTAGGGTGTGTCTATGTCGATGTACAGAACGTCCTTCCTGTTTATTACACGTGACCAGTACTTGCAAGTGGCATCATATAATTATTGAATAAAGCAGCATGTATTTCAACGACTTGCCTTTATGGAACCTAAACATGGAAATAACCAGCATTGTGTTTGTGTGTTCACACGAATCTTCGTATCGAGTGCGTTACAGAATATAGATGTATATTTGCAATAAGGATAAATTATAAAGGTGCCCAAGCAAGATATATTATACTATTCCCCATTATGACCCAGTCTACCAAATACAATGGAGGCCAACTTCCATGTTAAATCTGTTTATGATGCACTACAAGAGGCTATCTAGACATCCAGAAGGTAAATGCAGATGAAATAAAGAGAATTTTTTTTGGCAAATATTTTTTTTTTATTATAGCACTTCAAAAGACAAATTATCAAACAGTAAAGCTATGCTGATGGACCTTTATTACTTTGCATCACAAACTACCATGTCAGTTTGATGTTAACTGTACAAATTAAATATAGCAGTATTGCTGTTGTAATAAAGACTGAGCAAATGAAAATAAAATTACATGATGACAAAAAGGTACCAACAGCTGAGGTAAACACTTTGTGAACAATATAAAAACTGTGCAAAGCTTGCAAACTTGAATGACATAATGCTTAATTAAACTTCATCAATACTTTTCACAAATTTAAGCAGGCGTGCCATTTTCACATTCAGGACATTCTGATGTCTTTTTATGATGTTTGCTGTGGAGATACATTCCAGCACCATTTTCTCCATTTCTTGTGCAGTATTTCGAACCTTTGTTTTTTCAGTTATTACTGCCTTTAAATCACTTTTGTCATCCATTACGTCACCCTCTGTACTGCCATCAGATATGACAATTGGTTCTGTATATAAATATCGAGAAGAAATGTATATAGTAAAATAGACAGTGACATGCATGCTCTAAGTTTTACATATGTTTCCCTATATTTCTTGGATTGTTGTTATTTAGTCGTTATAGTAGATTTAGTTGTTTTAATTAAGTTATACTAGATTTTAATATTTTTATGGCGGCTTTTATCTGTTTTGTATAGTTCATCTATTTTTAAAGGTTTAAACGAGTTTAATGTTTTTACCTTTATTTCGTTGCATTTAGGAATAGAAGTTAAGTTATAAGTTAAGATGTTTCTTCCCTATTACCTTTTTTCATGTTAGTTGTTCATAGTTGTTAAGGTGTCCTTTTAAATGTTATGTGAATATGTAGTTTTAATCCTGTTTACTTTTGTAAATGTATTAATACCTTCAGCTGTGCTTGATATAAGTTTACTCTGATTCCTTCCAAGTCTCATTGTTTGTGACTCTGGACACATCACTGAACATCCTTTGTGGAAAAGTTAATTGTTAGGTGTGTTAGTAAAAAATACATTTTGTTTACATTTTCTCTAGATGGATCTAAATTTAAAGCATTTTGCAAATAATATTTTTGTGTTGGGCCGTCCTTCCCAACACCTATTTATTGAATACGTTGCTGAAATAAACTACTAGAATACTAAAACAATATTCACTGACTTCATTTTCCCTGTTGAATTGCTCAGCACTCTGAGCCCTGAGTAACACACAGCTGCATCATTCCATTCCATTGAGATAGTAAAAAAAAATCCTTTTTACACCCCCAGAGATGGAGGACTACATATTGTCTTTGGAAATTAGAACAGAATAACAAGAGCAACAATATTAAGGCCATCCAGACACAGCTGCAAAGAAAAAGCAAAGGGAAACAAGGGTAAAGCCTGTGGTCATCAAAATTCAAAGATTTAATTAAAAAAATAATGGTAAAATATACAAAAATATAATTTACACTGTATTGCTGGCAGGGTAATGTATATAAAGTTGGGATTCAGTCGCCGCCTTGAAAATGCTGTTTCTGAAAGCTAATTTTCAGCTGTCTCTATTTCGAAAAAAACCCGCTAATTTGAAAATGTTATTAATAAATTGGCGAGTATGCCGATCGCATTTATTCATTCGGAAATCTCTGCTGCAGGCCCATCGCACCGCCGCAGACCTGTCACACCGGAGCGGACAGGTGTGTATAAGAGGAAAGTCTATAGTAAGTAGTAGTTTATAGGGAGTCTTAGGGTTAGGCTGCTGGGAGGGGTTTCTTATGGTTAGGCTGCGGGGAGGGGACGCTTAGGGTCTGGCTGCGGGGAAGGGAGTCTTAGGGTCAGGGTGCGGGTAGGGGAGTCTTAGGGTCAGGGTGGGGGTAGGGGAGTCTTATGGTTGGGCTACGGGGAAGGGAGTCTTAGGGTCAGGCTGTGGGAAAGAGAGGGTTGGGGTAATGGAAGGGGAGGGTAATGATTAGGGTAAAGGAAGGGGAGGGTTAGTTTAAGGATTAGGAGTTACTTTAATACTCACCATTCGCCTCTGCATCTTCATTCTTGGCAAAGCAGAAGCAATGGATTTCCCAGCCAGTTTGCAACTGGTTGGGAGAAAACAGCCCCTTAGAAAAACAGCTTTTCTTAGCGGTGACCCACACCCTACCGAGAATGAAATATATATATATTAACTTCAGCATTATCGTTCTTATTGTCTTACCAGTAATTTACCGTCATGGAGCACTGTCCGGGGAGTTTACCAGACACTTATTATTGTTTTTATTTATTTTTATATTACTTAAAAATATCTAATATAAATATAAATATATGTCAGCACTATTGAAGACAACTGCAATTCAGCATAATCCTTTTCCCCTGTAGATGGCATGCACTGTTCAATAATTTTGGGAATGCGAGAAATAAATCAAAGACCCGCAATTGTCGTGTATTGCCTATTGTGTCCAATACCTAGAATTGGCCCTATTGTACTATTAACTTTTGTAATCTCTTATGATAGGTGTAGAGTAAAAGACAGACAGCTGTTAATTTACATCCCCACATTAGAATATAATCTAAATAATTAATAAACAATGACAAATTCTAAGCATGTCTGGGAATTATCCCGAACTTCCAGACATTTACTAAAAATAAATAAAAATCCTAGAACTGCTTTTGAATTGTTTTGGGGGTTTCTTGTTACAATTTTTTTTTCCATTTAAAAACGTTAAATCTCATCTGAGTGGAATGAAGTATCCTATTCAGTTTTATCTCTCCATAGAGCTTTGCTAATGATTAATAATTGTAGATCTGTTTTACATCTAAAGCAGATTATAACAGTTCCTTTAAATCAATTGAACCATTCAGAGTATCAAAGAGTTCATGCTTTACTATACGTCTGCTTTGTCCATTATAACCTCATTGTGATGCAGTCCAGATATACAGTATGTGACTTATCTCATGTTAACACTAACCATTATTTTTTTGGAAATCCAGCATCCCCATATAAATATGCAAGGTTAGGAAAACATACTGTATCTCAAATTACAAGCAAAGCAGTCAATCTGGTATCTTCATTTCCTCTTGCGGAGGTTGCAATCAGGTACTTACATTAGAAGAGTTGTGTTCTTTACTGGCCTGGATTGCTCATCAGGGCACAGAGTTAGGGGCTACAGTGATGTATACTTAAGCATAATGTTTGTTTCCCGTCAGTGTCACAAATCTGTGTGGGATTACTCTTCTCTGTATGTGCCTACAATTGTATTAGCAGAATGTCTTTGTTCTTAAGTTATTGCACACTGGGGCTGAAAGAAAAAAAAAATGTTATTTTATAGATTTTATATCTGCTAACCTAGTTTTAAGGATTCTTTGGGTTCTACTGACAGGAAATGAGTTATAAATGAATAATTGTGGCATAGGCAACCTACAGCATTCCAGGTGTTGTGAACCTTCATGCCTGCAGGTATCGGCTATGCTCATGCTATTGAAGCATGCTGGGAGGTGTTGTTTCTTCTGCAGTACCAAAGATTGGCTATGCCTGTAACCATTTATTTAAGCGCTGTAACTGCCATTTTTATGGTTTTTAAATGCTATTATTGAAGGTATTTCTCTTCTGTAACAGTCGAGCATGCTTTAAAGCAGTTTTTTATATCGTAAATTGTAATGTGATTATAGTTTTCTGTCATTGCATGTTATCTATTGCTTTGGCTGAAGGCTGTAGCCCCTACTTCATCTCATATTGAACTGTTTTTGATTAGGTCAGTGTCAGGACAGAACAAAAAGGTTGTGGGCCCAGGCAGGGGTGTGACTACCATGGGTGCAAGGAATGTGGTTGCTATAGGACACGGAGGATAGAGGGCGCTGTGTCAGTTGCCCCTTCATGCAGTCACGGCAGCAAGTTGTCACAGGTTTGGAGCTTAAAACAGTGCTCAGGATTCCATTTGCTGAGCACTGTTTTAAGCTGCCCATCTGTGACAGCTTCTTCTCTCACACGTGTCCCTGCGTCCTCACCAATCCAGACTTGGGAGCTGCCTTCTTGCTAAGGGACATATACCTGCCAAATTCTGCCTTGGGTAAAATTTCCCCCTCTCTTAAACCTTCAGTTGACTTACCTGAGTGTGGGAGGGATCATCTTCTAGTTGTTGGTGACTGGATAGTTGCTCCTTACTGGCTGCCTTCACCACAACTCTGAGAACACCTGTAACAACACCTTCACTGCAATTCTGCTCCAATGACCCTTTACTGCACTAAAAATTTAGACATAGCACCGTCTGTATGAGAGCACCCCAAGGCAGAGCACCAGCTGCACCAATGGTTGTTTTGTCCATGGTGATGGAACCTGAAGTTGTTTGCCATGCATACTGCTGCCATGATAAGTCATGCCCCATAGTCTATAATGTACCATATAGACAACCTTTGCGCTCAGGCCTAAGATGCGATATAGATGCAACATATCTATCCATAGGCAGCATTAGAAGCAAATCATACTTAGCTTTTGTAGAGAATGAACAACTTGGCTTTAAACTTCATCCAAGTTATTTACTGCTGTATAACACCCACTCCTAAACCAGCAACGTGAAGGGCTACATTGAACAGTCTTAAAACCTATTCTAGTTTCTGCATAGAATGTCTGCAAACTGCTTGGTTTATTCGTTATATAATTAACATATAATAATAAATGGTGCTTAGCAACTACGGAAAGTGTTATTTTTCTTTAACTCATCCAAGAACAATGACTAGAATATTGTTATATATGTTCATTTTAATGACAATACAAAAAAAAGTAGTGGGTGGTTAGTAAGCCAATATAGTAAATAAATATAAAAAACAACAGATCTGTGAGTTTGTCATCTACAATGCCCCTAGAAATGTTGTAGACATATTCCTTTGCAAGTGAAGCACCACACACAAGAAACTGGGGGAAAAGCATAGGAAGACCTTGTGCAAATTTATTTATCTTATCTCTTGTTTGCAAAACCAAAAATAACTTATCAGAAGGGTCAAGATAAAACTGATATTGCAAACATCAACTTGGAGAGCAGTCTCTAGTTAAATTATGCAACAGAATGGAATCATGTTGTTTCATTGGAGTAGCCTATCAGCTTGGGTGCAGGGGTGCAACTGCATTAGAGCTCTTAGGAGAGGGAGCATGAGGCATCTGCCCACCCTGCATCCATGGAGAATACAGCAGCCAGGAGCATAAGAGTTAAGCTCTCATCGGTACTTTATAGACAGCACTCTGTGATTATGACAGCTGAGCACTGATCACAAATAACTAGCTAGATGCTCGAGACTTATCGCAGTCTTCTGCTGGTGGGGATGGGGATTGCTGTGGTCAGCAGAGAACATCTGCCAGCACTCTTGCTATGGGGCTCAGCCATATTTTCTCCTGACTCTGCTCCCCTTCCAAAGCTGAAATGAGAACAGGGAAGCAACCTGGCAGTTGTGAATGACTTCACTGAACCCCAACATGCATTTAGCAAATAGGTTACCTGATACAGCTTTGTGCTGATGCAGGCCCTTAATGTGCATTATGTGTAATGTGATCTCCAAGCGACTTTCCAGTATTTTCACCTATTAAAGTTGATTACTGATATTTCTGATGTGTGCCTGTCTGGTTAGAAAATCAGATCTGTAAGGCAAAATGTACATTATGAAGTGCCAATTGTACAGCAGTAATATGAGCTACATGAGTTCTAGACTATAACAAAACCAGATGTATTTTATATTCAGAGGTAGAAAAGGTAAAAACTGTGTCCCTAAGGTGGATGAAGGACAGGAAATACTCCAGTCTAGCACAGCCATGTACAAAGCTCTTATCATTACTCTTTTTACCTTCAAAAGTTTCAGGATTTACTCTAGAGACATTATAGTTCCAATGTGACAAGGAAAATCACATTGGTAATATCCCCAAGAATGAATGCCAGGCACACTAGAACAGACCATTGCAATTTAAATGTGAATATCAATTATTCCATAGTAGTTATAGTTATTGATACACTCGCCACTCCTTGATACATCCGCCACTTCTTGAAACGGACCCTGGATGATTTTGCCTATAGTTACGTTGTTGAAGGGATTGTAAACAGCAATCATACAAAATGTCCATCTACTAGAAGTAACAGGATGCGTTTTAATTGTTTCAATTTGGAAGAGTGAAAAACAGGTGACAATATCTATCCTTAATGAATATTGAGCTTAAACCACATCACATGTGCCTTGGCACTAAATTATACAATAGCTACTAGTAAAAGCACTGTTATTAAAAAGAAAAAAAGGACCAGGAAATATATAATACCATTTAAAGTAGCTCTATTATATTTTGTCCCTGGACCAGCTTATTTTTAACACAGTTTACACTGACAGAATGCCTATTTCTAGGAGAATAGGAAAGGTTATTATGTAGCATAAGAAATGTTATTATCTTTGTGTCTGAGTCTGAGAGTCACATTTCTCCTATAGGGAGCAGGGAATGAAATGCTTTGTTTTTTCAGGTGGTCAGGCTCCTTTGCATTCATTGAAGGCTGCCAGAACTAATGGAGAAAGGAAAACCAGGCATTTTAATTATAAAATTTAGGGTTTCATTTATTTTTTTTCACTTTCACTTTGTTTTAGCAAAATAATATTTAATCAGGGCAATAAGCCATGTAAAAGTGTAAGGTATGTGACATTTTATAAATTCACTAATTGCTATGTATCCGCAACTTTTACAAATTATGTTCAATTATTAAATCTATTATCATGACATTTTCATTGATTGATCATGACCCAGACAGAAAGCTTTTCAGAGTTATATAAATGTAGCAGAATGGCATCTGAGGGCCCCCAATGGCAAGGGCCGATGCTGGCAAAAAATAAATTTGCGCTCTCCTCTTTTAGAAATATTATAATGACACTGTTGTACCCTGGACAAGAAAACGGAGAAAACACTGACTCCTCCCTCTGATCAGGTGACTGGTCACATGGGTTAGACATCAGCAGAGGTCCTACATCAGCAGAGGTCCTTTAGCCCAGTGTTCCCCAACCTCAGTCCTCAGGGACCACTAACAGTTCTCACTGCTGGAGCACAGGTGTGTTCATTACTAACTGTCACATTTTAAAAGCTCCACAGGTGCTGCTCATTATATCACTTGTGATTCTTTAAGGAAACCTAGAAAATATGGACTGTTAGTGGTCCCTGAGGACTGAGGTTGGGGAACACTGGGCTAAAGGACCTCTGCTGATGTCTAACCCATGTGACCAGTCACCTGATCAGAGGGAGGAGCCAGTGTTTTCTCCGTTTTCTTGTCCAGGGTACAACAGTGTCATTATAATATTTATAAAAGACGAGAGCGCAAATTTATTTTTTGCCAGACATGCCAGCATCGGCCCTGCCATTGGGGTCCTCAGATTCCATTCTGCTACACCTATTTATATAACTCTAATAAGCTTTCTGTCTGGGTCATGATCAATCAATGAAAATGTCATGATAATAGATTTAATAATTGAACATAATTTGTAAAAGTTGCGGATACATAGCAATTAGTGAATTTATAAAATGTCACATACCTTACACTTTTACATGGCTTATTGCCCTGATTAAATATTATTTTGCTCAAACAAAGTGAAAGTGAAAAAAAATAAATGAAACCCTAAATTTTATAATTAAAATGCCTGGTTTTCCTTTCTCCATTAGTTCTGGCAGCCTTCAATGAATGCAAAGGAGCCTGACCACCTGAAAAAACAAAGCATTTCATTCCCTGCTCCCTATAGGAGAAATGTGACTCTCAGACTCAGACACAAAGATAATAACATTTCTTATGCTACATAATAACCTTTCCTATTCTCCTAGAAACAGGCATTCTGTCAGTGTAAACTGTGTTAAAAATAAGCTGGTCCAGGGACAAAATATAATAGAGCTACTTTAAATGGTATTATATATTTCCTGGTCCTTTTTTTCTTTTTAATAACAGTGCTTTTACTAGTAGCTATTGTATAATTTAGTGCCAAGGCACATATGTGATGTGGTTTAAGCTCAATATTCATTAAGGATAGATATTGTCACCTGTTTCACTCTTCCAAATTGCAACAATTAAAACGCATCCTGTTACTTCTAGTAGATGGACATTTTGTA
>WWET01001506.1:93963-114727 GCA_011038615.1 Limnodynastes dumerilii | reverse complement strand
CTCTGATTTTTTATGGCATTTGACTTGAGGGATTGAGGTTTACTTGCTACGGGGGATTGCCACATATCCTGTGAAAAGAAGGAGCGCCGTGGGGAACCGCAATTATTTACATTTTTGCTACATATATCTGGTCCAGTGGTGGTCTGGTCGTCATTGTGGGTGCCTGGCTGCAGAACTTCTATTTGGCGCATTATAGACTGTTCTACATTTCTTTTGAGTATAACTTGAAGCAAACCTGATCCCCATGGCAGTACCTTGCTTCTGGAGGTTAACTGAACTCCTGACAAAGCAGCCAGGTCCTGCGAAAAGTGTAGA
Organism: Limnodynastes dumerilii; assembly: GCA_011038615.1. Lineage (NCBI taxonomy): Eukaryota > Metazoa > Chordata > Amphibia > Anura > Limnodynastidae > Limnodynastes > Limnodynastes dumerilii. The sequence continues at coordinate 114,412 of WWET01001506.1, read as the reverse complement.
GACAAGGGATCCACATTACTACGTTCATATATCAAGCTCCAGCTTACGCACTACAAAACTCTGAATGGAAGTTTTCTGGCTTTACATCTTTACTCTCCAAATATTACACACATAACATGAGCATATGTGTCAAGCAGCCACAATTACGAGTTACCTGTTCTGTGGACCAGAAGTGCAGTTATAACATTCTATCATGAAGGCTATACGTTAATATTAGTTATGAGCGGAAAATATAAACAATGAGCTGGATCCAGAATTTAGAACAATAGCTGTTTTACGCATGGTGCATGCATAAATCGGATCTCCGTTCATAATGCGCAGATCAGGACTGCGACTTATGCTGACCGACTGCATTCCAGTGTGGAAATCACTATCTGACGGTGGGGACAGGCCCACTCAGCATGTGTATGAGATAACCATAGTGGGTGGGATACAGAATGGTAATCATATAGGAGCTAGGGTCCCTGTTGCGAACAGACCTATTTCGATAGGGCCATTCGCTCCCAGCCAGTTCCGCACTGGCTGGGATATCGATTGCTTATGCCTCGATGAGGCATAGCAATCCATCCCTGGAGGGCTGGGATATCGATTGCTTAAGGTAAGGCTTCCGTACTCCCTTACCCTAACCCTAGTTCCCCCCACAGCCTAACCCTAAGTCCCCACTCCAGCAGCCTAACCCTAAGTACCCCCCCCACACAGCCTAACCCTAAGTACCCCCTCCAGTGGCCTAACCCTAAGTACCTCCCTGCAGCCTAACCCTAAGTCCCCCCTCCCGCAGCCAAACCCTAAGTCCCAGGAGAGGGTTACTCACCTCTCCGGTGGTCTGGTCTGGCGGCGGCGGCGCTGTTTTCCAAAAATTAATGGGTGAGTATGCGAATCGCATACTCACCCATTCATAAAAAAAATTCTGCAGTGTTACACATGCGAAATAGGGACAGCCGAGAAGACACTTGTGGCTGTCCCTGTTTCACAATGTGTAACATCGTAAAACAAAAAAACTTGAATTAGTGCTGCACTGCATCCTTGCTAAAACATTACCACTTCCTGTCAAATGGATGAACTTTCAGGGCCTAACTTACTTAAAGCCACAGACATCTGCAGAAGCCTGGAATGGTATGTATTAAAGACACTTATACTGCACAGTGACTAGAACAGTCCACCCATTTGCAATCTCAACTCAGTTTCTGTTTTGGAAGTGTCATTCCTCTTAAATCGAAATTAGTAGAAATACAGTCCAATCAGTTAGTATGGATTTGCGCACAAGAGTGTTGTGTAAGCTGCCGCAATCCAACTGATACATAAAGCAGTGGAATCCTGAATGTGGCCTAAAACCTTGGTGGCTGCCAGATTAAGAGATAGAAACATGAAACCAAAATTACACCAAGATATTTGGGGCTCCCTAATGGCTACCTATTGCATACCCTCCAACATTTTCTTATTGCAAACCGGTATCCCTTAGGGTCGTGTCCATGAGGGGGTATGGCTTTCCTCCATTTTCATTTGCATATATGATAAGGTGTAAAATCTAATTTTACACCTTAACATATGAGCAAAAAAATTACAACAGGGTGTCACTTTGTTGTCACTTTACCCGAGCTGCGGGAGTCTTTTCCCGCAACTCTGCTATAGTGAGATGTTGCAGGACACTTAGGTAGGTATAGAGGGGAGGGAATTACCGGGCCAGAGTCAGTACAGGAGTCGGTATTGCACAGGCTAAATAGGTACAGTTGGAGGGTCTGCTTTTGGCTACATAGTTGGGTCTCATCTGCATCTTGCTTTTTACCTTTTATCCCTCAGTTTGCAAGGACAATGCCACCACTAAATAAATAGAGAATATTATATACATGTGCCCAAAATGCCATGCAAAACAGGTTTAATTGATAATATTCATAGGGAGAAAAAAGTTTATTTTGTTGTTTTATATATTTTTAGAGTGGTTTTTACTACATCTTCTCACTTGTTATTTTTCCATACAAAAAATTGTGGGTTTTTTGGCTTTCAATTGACAGGATGGCATCAGCTATTTCTCACAGCAGTCACACACATACCACATCTTGCTCAGCACATTATGCTGCTTGTCTTAGCCCCCAAACATGAAACATTAAATGCAAACAGAATGAACCAGATGAAACTTATTAGCAAAGAAGGCAACAAGGTAAAACTTTTTCCTAAGGAAAACAAACTCTTCACTTATGGAATCCAGCTATGCACATTTCTATTCCAGTATGGGCTGTTTTGTTGTCCTATAATTTCCAGCAAGTCAACATACTACAAAATGAGGGTTTTGTGGTTTTTGTGGCTTCAGATGGTAGTGTGTTTCTTAATAGTATTGTTTCCGGATGTGGTTTCTTGGTGAGCATCTATAGGTGCATACCAGCCAGGCAGAAGCTAATGGCTACGCAGGGATTAATTATATGAATAAGGTAAAGGGCTAAATTTACTAATCTGCAGAAAAGGAAATATGGATATGTTGCCTATAGCAACTGATCAGATGCTAGCTCTCACATTCCATAATGGAATGTTTCAGCTAGAATCTGGTTGCAATGGGCAACATCTCCATATTTCCTTTTCTATACATTAAATCTAGCCCATAAGTGTACAAAAATGCACAACCCCATTTATAATTTGTATTCTTCATCTAACTTTCATTTCTAAGAGACAAAATGGGACATATCTAATGCTTAACATAATAGCAAAAATACCATTATCTTCATACATTGTATTTACCAGCCAAGCAGACACAGCTCTGGAATTAGTAGCTTTGTTTATCAATAGTGTTGTATATATTTCAGTGGGACAATGTTAAAGGAAAGAGTATTCTGTTCAGTAGCAGTGGCGCACCCAGATTGAAAATGTAAGTAAAAAATATGAAAAAAAAATCAAAAGTTAAATTTCGATAAAGGGGCGTGTCACAACATATTAAACAGTGCTTATGCATTGACACATCCTCTGGTCCATTGTGTAATGTGCTCCACTAATGCATTGTATACTGCTATTGCTATTACATCTGTTCCTTCAATATGAAACTACCATTTTAATGTGTAAAAGAAATATATTATAAATGACTTAAAAATATCAAAAACAGGACTTGTTACAGACAATAACAATGCAATTCCTTAATGTAGATTTATTTTATTTTTATTATTTTTAAATCTACATGATAAACTTTCTGCTTTCACAAAGAACATTAATGGACGTCTTAGATATTTTAGCAGTCAGATAGTATGACCATATTATCACTATTATCATTTTACATATGTTTTTTTAACATCGTATTAATTAGCTCTTTACAATTTTAAACAGTAGTTTAACCTCTGCCGCATTAGTCTAATTCCCTAAAACACACGCTCACAGTGGGGAGTTTAAACGGGGCGGAGCTTATTTGTCACGTTTTCAGTCTCCAAAATGTTGGGAGTTATGCTAATATACCCCACATGTATTACAAATATTGGAAACCCCCCCTTTCAAAATCCTGCATTTGCCACTGAGTAGAATGACTGGCCATCCTTCAAAACTGACCCCATCGCATTAAAATGAAGTTAAGCATATTTACAAAACGTTGGAGCAGAGTTTTACACTCCACTCCCGGCGTTAGACTATCACCAGCTCAGACTGGCGTTAGGGTTAAGTATTCCGGCGATGTCCCCATATACCCATCTTTTGCTCCCCCTAATAGCTGTTATTAGGGGGAGGAAAAGGGGGGCATGTATGGGGAGACCGTCGGAATACATAGAAATACTGCCGGGGGGTAAAAAACTCACCTGTCCGGGCGTCCCGTTGGGCTACAGCTGTCCGGTCCTGGCATGAATATACTGCACATGCACAGTGTTTCTCATGTCGGCACTGAAAGTCCTGATTGAGAGATACTGCGCATGTGCAGTACTTCATTCATGGATCGCACGAAGGAGAAGCACAGCACCGACCCACAGCTCATCGCGGGACCTCGGAGGAGGGGTGAGTGTTAGTAAATAATGTGAAGGAAGCTGCCAGGCTCGCTGCAATGATAAGCGAGTCTGATGCAGCTTCCTTCACAGAGAACGAACAAGGTATGTAAATAGAGCCCTAAGTACCAACTTTACTTTGTGAGTAAATAATGTGAAGGAAGCTGCCAGGCTCGCTGCAATGATAAGCGAGTCTGATGCAGCTTCCTTCACAGAGAACGAACAAGGTATGTAAATAGAGCCCTAAGTACCAACTTTACTTATACTTTTCAGTACAGAAATAAACATGAATAAAAAAGAACTTGCCATTTATAGTTAATGAAATGAAAAAGGTTGTAACATTTATTTAGAAAGGGAATACGAGTCCAGATTAGTTCCTGTCAGATGTTATTGAATTTAATTCATATTATTTATAACTTTTTTACAGCGTGGCAATAATTTTGATAGTTGCTGTTTACAAAGTTAGGCAACTTCACTGGTTTTCTACATTCTCTTTCTTTCCTCCGGGAGATCTCGGAGGGAAGAAATAGATGTCGGTAAGGGGGTGGGGCTTAATGACATGGGTTATGCAAATCGCACAAGTAAATCCCACCCCGTCAATCACTACTGCAATTCATAGTGTTATATGGGGTGGGCGGGGCTTGTTGACAAAAATCACATTATTAAGTCCTGCCCATACCTTGTAACACTAGGGATATTATAATGGGAGGGAGAGGGGATGGGATTTGAGGAGATTTGCATGCTCTTGTGGGATAACAGGATTATGAAAGAGTCGGCAGCCCTGGTGTACTCAAACTGTATTTACATTTTTTTGTCTAAATCTTTACCTTAGTATCTCCTATAAACATTCAAGGATAAGTGAGAGGTTAATCATAACTGGTTTTGATGGATTACATATAAGAGAACATCTTGACCTGGATCCAGAGATCTGAATTTTCAGATTCCCAAGTAACAGCGATCTGAAATTTCTATGCCGCTCTATCCATGTATTTTAAATACCCTTGCTTATGGACATGGACAGATGTACGATAGCCAGTGCTTACCTGGTGTTTACCAGTAGTGAATCAGTGCACATGGAGATGGAATGCCTATATTGTACATTTTATTAAGAAAGCACGGCCAGCTCCTCTCTAAGAAGGCATTGGAAGTTTCATTCCTCTTAAGCCTCTGTAGTTGCAATGTGTTTTGACTTAATCAGATCTCTGTTTTATGAACTATTAGACCTTGATATTCGACCAATATAAAATTAGACCAAAGGAAATTCTCTAAAAGGCATTATTTAATGGCTTTTTTGGGAGGATTGGATACTACAAGTTTCTGTGCATTAATATTTTAATGAAATGTCCACATTCTCAACAAAGTTTGCATATACTGGCAAAGCAAAGGTTATAGTAACGGTCTGAATGGCTGATTTCCAGAAACAGCCGACAGCCGAATTGCAGCTGTATTACTGTTAAAATTGGCTGCATTTTGAATATTCAGAGTTGGGAAAGGGTACAAGAGTTAATGGCCCTATTTCATAAGTACCCATTCCCATTTGGTCTGTGGCAGGCTGGTGAAAGTTAGGGTTAGGCTGCGAGAAAGGGAAGGTTAGGGTTAGACCGATAGATGGGGAGGGCTAGGGTAGGTTGTGGGACATGGGGGTTAAGGTTAGGTTAATAGAAGGGAAAGGTGGTTAGGATGAGGCATAGAGTAAGGGTTAGGAGGAAAATCTTACCTGCCACTGTTGCAGCAATTGCAACCTGATGGTGGTGTCCACGGTGTCTGAATGTAAGCCGCAAAGAAATCCCTACAGTTGCGACGGATTTGCTGGAAAACTGTGTGTTGCAAATGGGCACATCATACCGGCAAATCACATCCGTAATAGACATAGACATGAAGAAATTATGTTTGTGCTACATTTTTTCAGTTATTCAAAAACAAATGCTTAATAACATATTTCTTTCGCTTTGTCCTATGCAAAAACACTGGGATCTGTACTCCACAGTTCTGTAATGTGATCAATCTTTGCTCTTTGTGCAAAGATAGTCAAAGGGCTAGCCCTGTCATGACCGGGTTGTGATGCAAGAGAACACATAAAGGTAGAACAGGGTTGTCATCTGTTTGGAAGGAAATGACTCACAGATAACAATTATAAACATTTCTAGCATCAGGACTGCTCATCTGACATTTGGAGTTTGTAAAAAAAATTGTAACAATAAATAGCCATATTTATAACACCGTGTAATAGTATATGACAATCTTGCATGATTTTCATAGCATTGCGACCATTTATCAATTCAGGAAGCAAACTTTAATGCAAGTACCCAGCGATTACCTGCATTTGGATAAATACCTTTTTAACCGTCTATTGCCCACAGCACAGCTTGTTAACGTAATTAGGAAGGGTTTAACACTTGTAGAATGGCTGTGCATGTCACATTTTTTCTTCACTCTATAAGAATAGTGGCCCTGATTTACAAGTATATAAATGAATGGCCAGGGGGGTGTGAGCAGCATATCCGCAGTTAAGGAAGGGTTAAGGACACGTAAGAGGGAAGTAACAGCGGCGTGCACGGAGATCTGTATCAGGTCCAGTGTTTTATGGAAATAAATGAGTGAAGCTGCAATTTCATGGTTTTCAGAGAAGTAATAAAATAATCTAGGGGGTTATTAAACCACATCACATTTCTCCTCCTGCTGATTGGCTGCAGGTATTTAGCATTAGTAACCTGGCTGCCATCATGTGCTTTGGTCGTTCACAATTCTAAAAATAATTAGAGACAATTCTCTGTGTTCTCTTCTCAATGTTGCATAAAATGAATGTGACGATTAAACTCAATAGAGTAGGTCTGTGATGGCAGTGAATGGGTAGATAAAAAGGTCATTTCCAGCTGTGATTTTGCTTTTTTTTTGTGATGTCAGGTCAAGAACTGAGTCCTATATACACACATTCATCTGTAAACTTCCTGTGTAGTCCAAGCAGCTGTGCAGGACACGCATTTCTGCTGAGGAACCAACGTCTCAAAGCAGGATCCCTGCACATAACTTTTCCATGGCATGTTATCAGTAGCTTAAGTGCAGACACTGGACACTACATGTACCACTAAAGCCCATTTTTTGGGCAAATTTAGAAAATTGCATTGATCATTGTAAGGCATTTTCAGGTATGCAGATGCTAACCTCTGTCTACATCAAGTAATATGCTTAGTGGCTTTCCCAATCATCTTGGATTACAGTTCATCATGATCAGTCAGACTGCACCACTAGAGATATGTTGTATTAATAATGCATTGACAGTTGTCATCCCTCTAATCCAATTACCGTTTTATTCTGTTCAGCACTTAAAGATCGCTCTCTGTCAATGGACTGGTGCTTAGTAAAGGAAAGAGCTGACTGTCTGAATAATTAAAGCTTTACATGTTGCGCCCTCTAGTCAATTGGACCTGTTGCAGGTGTTCTTTTGCATTCTAATGACTGCTTACATACGTAGCTTTTACTCACTGTTTATTTCATAACATCCTTTGCCCTGGGTATTTGTAAGTTACATCATATAATACTTCATTAGAATTTAGCATTGTGAATATCATACCAACTATTTTAACAATTTTTTTTCTGTAATAAATTATGTTAAAAAAATGTATTAGATTTTTTTTTGTGCAAAATTACAAATTGTAATCAATTCACAACACTATTTTACAGAACAAATCTTTCCATTTTATTATTCCCTTATAGTGTGTCTTGGAACACTGAACAAATTTACACAATTGGCTACGTTGGAAGACCAGTACAACACTCTGACGAGAATGTTCAATGGCTGTGAGATTGTGCTTGGAAACCTGGAAATCACTCACCTGAGAGCCGACAATGACACTTCTTTCCTAAAGGTACAACTTTTCCGTATGATCTGCAGTTTCCCTATAGTATAGGCTACATCAGCCTGGCCTAGCTCTAGGCTTAGAATGTTTATTACAGGTAAAGGGAACTTGGTTCACTGTTGTTGTGAATCTACACACCCAGTATGCTCTAAAAGCGTAGTCATATTTGACATTCGGTAATGCAAGATTGTGCTTGTAGTTTCACCACACATGAGTGCCAATGGTTGCCTATGTCAGCCTTTGTCAGTAATGGTGGGGACAAGCTTACGGAAATCTCAGGTCTTACGGGGATCTCAGGTCTGCACAGGAAATTGCAAGAAATATTTTTGGTTTTCTGTGTTTCTTATATTTAACATTAGAATTGCTCTTACATCACCAATGAGTGCCCATTTGAGAGCTTGGGTTTGCCAAGCTTTCACTCTAATGAGTTGAAGTAATACTTATTTTGTGGGACCAAGGCTGGGTACACACCGGAGGGTTTTCTATCGATGATCAGGCAAATCACATGATAAATGATAGTTTAAAGCAACATGTTACCATTATACAATTGCTGTAGAATTTGATAGGTTGATTTTTGGAAGTGGCTACTTTTCACTATCAACATTGTCCTGATGTCTGCTCACCCTTTTTCCTGTAAACCTGCAGGACACATCCTCCAGATGATTGTTAGATGCATATAGATAAATCTATGATTGGCCCATTATTTTGCATCTGTAGCACTTCACCTAACAGTGCATTATCTAACTATGATTGAGGGAACATAAAAATGTAAACACTTGAATAATAATCCATATTTCATTACATGTTTATTGTGAATATAATTAGAAATGTATAAAAAATATATATTAATAATAATAAAAAATATTTCATTCCAGGACATTCGGGAAGTGGGAGGTTATGTTCTTATTGGTTATAATACTTTTAAGACCCTTCGCATGGAAAATCTTCAGATTATCCGAGGGAATGCTCTGCATAAAAATATGGCACTATCCATATTGTCTAATTTTGATGACAACAATCCAGAACATGGCCTGAGGTCTGTTTATATGCCTCGATTAAAAGGTATGAAATAGGTTAAAGGAACATATTGTAGCCAGGTTCTTTTATACAAGACAGTGGACTAAATTGACATAAATCTTCTTAGTTGTAAGTGTATTCTTATTACCATCATAAAGATTATTGTTTTTACCAATACAAGAGTAATCTTTACTGTTTTTTAAACATTTTCCTTCTTAATCATGTCTCTACTAATATACTTTCAAATTGTGGTTGCCTTTTACATAGCAGTGTCATAACATTTTGCTTAAGTATCCTTATCTGACCAGCACAACACCTCTTTTTGCGTAATCAATAGTTTTAGAATATCATTTATCCTCATTTTGCATAATGCAAGATACAAGTTCGGCATTGACGTGTCATGTAGCCTGTCCGCCTGATATGATTGGGTACAATTTGGGTACTGTACATTGTAGGGGTCATGTGCTTTGCTTGCATCAGACTTTGTGACAACCAAGAGGCAAATTGATTAGCATTCTTATTATGTGATTAAACATGATAGATGCCTACTATATTATGCGTGATTCTCTTTTATGTGTTAATTCTTTATGCATTACAGTAATACATTTCTGAATTTTCTACATTTTGTTTTCACAGAAATTCTCAATGGTGGAGTTAAAATAGCACACAATCCACATCTTTGCTTTGCAGATACAATCAAGTGGAGAGACATTGTTCCACAAGACTTTCCCATTAGTGTTGGCAAAAGACCTCGTCCAAAATGTACGTGTATATTTTGTAAAATGATATCACATTATAATGTTTTTCTTTTTGATAAATTTGGTCATAACTGACTTGATTTTTTGTGGAGTGATAAAGGATACTAATATCAAACTGAGCTCTAGGCAGGCACCACATTTATAGATACCACAATTAGAAATCATCACTTTTATGTCTTCATTTCTGTGTCATCAGTCCATCTTCTGGAGCATCACATCACTTTTATGTCTTCATTTCTGTGTCGCCAATCCATCTTCTGGAGCATCACAACTGTTTTCTAGGGTTAAGCTCCAAAAGCGAATCACCAGTTGTTTCATAGTAAGGGGCTTTAAAGTGTTGGTTAGTTAGATTAAATTAAGATCTCCCACCATGTACACTTAGTAGAAGCAGTCCTTTGGTGAACATTCAATAGTTTTATACCTTTAGAAAACACAACATTTTAACAGCTATCCACTAAAATTACAGGTGCTCCTTGCCATTCCTCGTGCAATGGATCGTGTTGGGGACCCGACCCAGACAGTTGTCAGACATGTAAGTACATAGTTTAATGTAACAAAAAAAATGAAATATTTGTTCTTTCTATTCTGTTTTGTTGTTTCTACATATTTCCATGTACTTATCATTTGCAGATATGTACAGACAGAATAGGGGGTGGGGAGAAAAATGGGTGAAGTGGGAACAGAGGAGGTGAGAGTTTTAATTTGCTGCTGTATTCAAGGTAGATTTCTAGAAATAAAGATCTCTGCTAAGAGGGCTATGGGCTAAGTGAGCATCAGGGGCAGTCATGTTGTGCATAGGAGAAGAACCTACTGAGACATGGGACTTTTTCTTTATGCCAGTGTCTTTATTATCTATTCATTCTGTAATTGGGAACTACAGAAAATGGTTGCGTTAACTATTAGCATCAATGCCACTTCCCAGCTTTGTCTTCTTCATTGAACACCTATGTTATCCTTTTTTTTTTCTAGTAACAAAACTCAACTGTGCCCAGCAATGTTCTGCTCGATGCAGGGGACCAATGCCCAGTGATTGCTGTCACAGTCAGTGCGCTGCAGGCTGCACAGGACCCAAGGAAAAAGACTGTCTGGTAACAGAAAAAGCTTTTGATACCATGTGTGTGTGTGTGTGTGTGTGTGTGTGTATATATATATATATATATATATATATATACACTTCCGTTTAATTTGTTTATTATCCCAAGCGCTGCGATAATAAAATAATATAATCCCTTTCACTGTTTTATTAAGGCTTGTCGCAAGTTTCGTGATGGTGATACATGTAAGGAGAGTTGCCCTCCATTGCAGATTTATAACCAAAACACATACCAAATGGAAATAAACAGTGAAGGAAAATTCAGCTTTGGGGCCTCTTGTGTGTCAAAATGTCCACGTAAGTAAACTTTTTCACCATTTTTGGAGCCCAGCATTTATTTACCTCAGCAGTTCTACAAGTACACTATATAGCTGCATCCTAGGAAAAAGAATGTAACTGTACAAGCGAGTGTGTGAATTCCTATGTATGATATCATTTACATTATTGTATAATTTATTTACCCTGTGTAGCACTATGGACCCACTATCAAAGTCCTGTGGGGTTTTTGTATTTTGTGTACTTTATTTTTTGGTACATCCGGCTCTTACAAGCAAATATCTAGTTACTCCCTAACGTACTGTATGTATGTAATGTGTTTTTACAAATAAATGAATATATGCTAGTGTTTTGCCATTGGAAACTAGCATTATTGTCAATGAGCATTGTACAATATTAAGTCATAAATTCATGTACTTTTTTTTATAGATAATTATATTGTAACGGACCTTGGATCTTGTGTTCGAACATGTCAGTCAAATTCCTATGAGGTAGTGGAACATGGTATCCATATCTGTAAAAGGTGTGATGGACCATGCACTAAAGGTAAATATACTTATTATTACTACATTAGTGTCTCTCATATATCACAATTATCCAGGAAGAATGAAGGTTGATGAAAAGTAGGTAATGTTCCCAGAGTGTCGCAGTGAATCTTATGGTAGGAAAAAAGTAAGGACCTATAGCATAATTAGAACTTCAGATGTCAGATGACATTATCAATATACATCCCATTGATTAGAAATTATAATGTTAGGGTCCTTATAATAAAGAAAATAGTGTCAATTATATAACTGCAATGTTGCCAAAGGTTATTGTAGTTCCACCTGTGGCCCCGATTCAGATCTGAGCTTACACCAGCTTTGCGTTTTTCTGCATTACGCATGCACAGAACTGAGACGCACTCACGGCTAATACAGATCATAGACCCTGCCACCCGGGGCTTGTGTTCTGAGGGGCGTGTTGAGAGAGGGACGGGGTGGAGGGATGAAGTCAATGTACAATAAAGGCGTGCCAAGGCAAGTGCACCTGATCCTGGTCAGAACACATATCCTGGACATAACAAAGGTTGTTTACATGAAAACATTTGCACCTTCTGCAGGTCCTGTCTAAGTCCTGGGGGCACACAATAAACAACCCATTACAGCCACTGGAAAATCATATCATATACTGTATATAATCATTAAATCACTGCAGTTTAATGCTACTATTAACTATGAAAATATATCATTTTTAAAAATTGCATATTTGTATTTATTATTATTATTAATATTATTTTTAAACAACATTTATTTTATTTACTCTGTTCATATATCAACTGAACCGTTCACTGTATTAATAACAGTTTTGCCCAGCTTCATAACAGTATAATACACTGCCCTTGTGTTGCATATTTGGGCATGTATCTGCTTATAGCTTAAATTCTGTGTGTCTGTGTCTGTGTCTGTACGCCATGTGTCATACATGCCTGCAATTCAAATGACACATTATGCCCCATTCTGGATCTCATGTAACCTGCGCCACTTTTCTGGATCAGGGTCAGTATGCACATAGTCAATGAAAGCACATTTTATCTGTCAAATTTGTGCCGCCACCCATGGTTAAAATCTGAAAAGAAATCTCTGCAAATGTCAAGACAGCCGCGTGCAACAAAATGGTTTTCTCTTCTTTTTTTAATTCTTTGAAATGTGTTGCTGTTGCAATATATGGCCCTTACTGTACAATATAATACCGTCCCTTTCCCACAATGTATACACACTGTACACATAGCGGGTTGTCACACCCCATCATCGGAATGGGATGCTTTGCGTAATAGGAATCGTTCGCAGTGCATTCTGATGGGTAACTGCCATAGCTACACATAATACATCAGTACCTTGTCATACACAACTCTGGATCCTTTTTTCTTGCGTTCTCTTCAGCTTTCCTCCAGACAGGAAGTAAATATTTATAATACAAAGATAGACACAGTTAGAGAAAAAACAGGCATATATATATGCTGTGTGTGTATATAAATATATAAATATATATATCTATATGCTGTATATAAAAGCCATTCTGCTATTCTCCATTATACGCATCCACACAGTTGTTACTCTACTGCACATTTGCATTGGCTGGTAGAAGTGTTGCTCTCCTGAAAATGTCAGCCGCCAGTCACCCCTTTCCCACCGAGGCACCGGGCAGCTCTACTCACCCAGGCTACCAGCAAAACCCTCCATTTTGTGGTGGTGTCTCTAGGGCGTGTGTGCATCCTGTGCGGCGGCAACAGACTGGCTGGAGGAGGCTCCTTCCTAGATGGGGCTGAGATGAGTATTCTTTCTCATTCAGTCAGCTGCCAGCTCGGGGCCCCTTCCACTCCGTGTGTGTGTGTGTGTACATCAAACATCAAATACAATATATATATAAAAACAAACCATTTTAAAAGCTATACATATGAATGATTTTTAATAACTATATTATACTTAGAGGTCAGGGCCTGCACTGTATATGAGCTATATCATGTTAGAGGTCAGGGCTTGCACTGTATATGAGCTATATCATATTAGAAGTCAGGGCTTACATTAAATGGCTGCATATGAACTAAATCATGTTAGAGATCAGGGCTTGCACTGAATAACTGGATATGAACTATATCATGTTAGAGATCAGGGCTTGCATTGGATATGAACTATGTCATGTTAGAGATCAGGGCTTGCATTGGATATGAACTATATCATGTTAGAGATCAGGGCTTGCATTGGATATGAACTATGTCTTGTTAGAGATCAGGGCTTGCACTGGATATGAACTATATCATGTTAGAGATCAGCGCTTGCACTGGATATGAACTATATCATGTTAGAGATCAGGGCTTGCGCTGGATATGAACTATATTATGTTTTGCAGATGTAGTTTGTGAAGGAATTGGAATTGGAAAGTTGACAAATGCTTTATCAATAAACGCTTCAAACATTGATTCCTTTGAAAATTGCACCAAGGTAAAAGGAAGTATAAGCGTCTTGCTGACTGGAAAACTTGGGTAAGTGATATATTCTATCATTTTTAGTCCTGTAAATATATTTGTTGCAAGTTATACGAAAAGTTATATATATTTGATATTTTAGTGTAATCACATTTTTGAGTGATTTTGTTAAAATCTTATAGTATTTTAGAGGAAAACACTATAGTTTTATTTTATGACACCCTCCTTATGCCAAGTACTGGTTGCTGAGGCAGTTGGTTGTGATGATAGACTGTAGCCGATAATCTTAAAGTATAAGCTAGCTTCAATTTGCAGCTTCAGAAATTGTTACATTAGGTTGGGTTGTGTATGTGTTTAACAAATACAGCTGTAAGTAGTGGACTACTGAGACCCTTTGGCAGAGACAGCGGAGATACAACTTCATGCTATATCCAAACTCCTGGGCTAGTAAAGGGGAGGCCACTGCTCTTGGATGCAGAGGAGTTACAATAGAAGTATATATTGGGGATATGCGGAAGTGTGGACAGTATGTAAGGGATAAAGCACGTCCTTACTGTACTATTTAAATATTCCCCAACCCCCTTGAATATACTATATACACCCTGCCCCATTCAGCCCTACTGTTAGAAACACTTCCATTACTGAAGTCTACATATGGAGGATATGCAGTGTGTGCAGTGAGTGTGAAAATATTATGTCAATATGGGAGCTTCTGGGGCACCTACATACAAATAAATATTCAACCTTACCACCCTTGCAAAAGTTTATATTGCTAGAAACTGGCTAGCCTAGACACTGTATATGCCCTTGAAAGGCCTGTTAGCTCACAGGCTTCAGCTCTTGGTTCTCAGTAGTGCCGTTTTCTCTAGGGGTTTGGTATTACATAGTAACATAGTAATTGAAATTGATCAAGATGAAATAACCTCCAATCTTTTGCAATCTGAAAAACTTCTCTTCTGACCCAGTCCTACTTATCCCTGACTCCACTACTGTCCTTCATTTTAATTAACAGCTGTTACCCTGAATACCCTTTTCTGCAAAAAAAAAACAATTATAACCCTTTCTTAAACATATCAATTAAATCTGCCGTCTCAAGCTTCCCTGGCAGTGATTTCAACATCTTCACTGCCCTTACTTTGTTGGTTGTAAATCTTCCTGTCCCCTAAACTCACTTTCCAATGATTTATATAGTGGCAAAATGACACTATCCTCCTTTTCATCTATTATGCATTCTAATGCTTTATTGGCCCTTGCAGCTGCTGCTTGACACTATTGCACTATTGCTAAGTCTAATGTCCATGAGCACTCCCAAATCCTTCTCCATTAAAGATTCCCCTAAATTTACCCCATTTCATTTATATATTGGATGCTTGTTTTTGGTACCTAAATGCATAATCTTACATTTATCTATGTTAATCCTCATCATTCAGTTGGCCGCCCAACCCTCCAGTTTTGCCACCCCTCCATCTTCTCCCTACTGTTCCATGCTACGCTCCCTGTATTGTATTATACTGTATGTTTTTTGAACTAGACATGTGAATGAAATCTCCTACTAAGCATATATGTGACAAAGCAGAACTCCACAAGACTTTATGAATAAGATAGGTGCAAGTATAGGATAGGAGATAAGTAGGTGCATGTATAGGATAGGAGATAAGTAGGTGCATGTATAGGATAGGAGATAAGTAGGTGCATGTATGGGATAGGAGATAAGTAGGTGCATGTATAGGATAGGAGATAAGTAGGTGCATGTAAGTTTTAGGTACCTCCCTCATATTTCCCATTCTTAAGGCACTTAAGAGTGCCATAGGGCTATCTTAAATGTCCGTGCATATTTTCCTTCTTAAAGGGGATTTCGGCATATGTATATTTCATAATTTTTTTTATGTGCAATACAATTATTTTTGTTGTTAAATTATACTCCAGTTTGGAAAACACTTTACAAGCATGCATTGTTATTGCACTAACTAAAAGGTGTATGTATTCATTTATATTTCTAGTGACAGTTTCAGCAAAGTACCTCCACTGAATCCGGAGAAAATGAGCGTCTTTAGAAATGTTCGAGAAATAGAAGGTTAGTTCACAAAGGACAGAACATTTATATCAAACAGACGATAGAAAGAGTGAAATGTTTTATTAATGTAACATGTATAAAGGTTGTTGGCACAAATACAGATCAGCAATATTGTGAAGAGCAGATACAAACAGTGACTCATTTTCAAACAAGTGATGGCGCTGAGTTTAAACCGAGATCTAGTGACCAGTCAGTCAAGACCTTTGTTGGGGTGCCCCTGAGAGTAAGAAACACGCAGGCAGGTGTTTGCAAATGCTCTACTTTATTATTGGACATCATCGTCTTTTATACCATAATTGTTGGCACAGACATACAGGAAAAATGCAGAATCAACTGATTATTGGGGTGACAAATCATGTACAGCAAGTCTCAAGCCAGTTTGTCATTAATTTTCCATATAGCTTGTGGTTAGGGTAAAAAAACAACTTTTGTTGTTTGTCATTTAGCTAGGACATTTCAGTAAATCATAGCAAAAAATACATTTGAACAATTATTTGCAGTGAACATTAACCAATCTCCTGCCAATGTTCAGTTACACTTATAACTTGCAATTCTGCCAACTGTGCAGCTATGCTAGAAGTTACTTTGGCCTAGTCCTCTCTATCACAAGCAAATGCAGTCTGAGATGTGTGGCTCTCCATATGTTGTGAAACTTAAATTCCTGCATGCTTTACCTGCATAGGTATGGCTAATACATGACAAAGCTTTCTGGGACTTGTAGTTTCAGAACACCTGGGTCCAGATTTACGAAGCTGCAGGAAAGTAAAAGTTGAGATGGTACCAATGTTGATATAGCAACCAATCAGATTCTAGGGGCTATCTGGTTTTATGCCATGACCCATCATAACCATTTTAGCTAGACATTTTCTTTTATTTTAAGGAATTGTCTGTTTTCTCAAAAATATGCTCCAGCGCTACCTTTAAAATATCATTAGTCTCACATTATCATTTTTTTTCTATTAGGATTCTTTTTGATTCAATGGTGGCCTGAAAATCATACTGACTTGAACATATTTGAAAACCTTGAAATAATCAGAGGCAGAAGAAAACATCTGTAAGTGAATTTGTTTTATTTGTACTTACGGTTAGTGGCATAATAATTGTATATTCACGTGTGGTGTACAAACACTAATTAAAACTACATGTCACATATGGGACAAGCTACTTACATATACCACAACATTATTCTGCGAATTATGTCAATTTTGCTGCTCCGCTTCTGTTAAAATGACCTTGGACCATTGGTGTATATTAAAGTAGAATAAGACTCTGTGTGATGCATATAATGGTGGATCTAATTGCACGTCATGTCTTCTGTTTTAGTGGGAGATATTCTCTTGGCATTGTGCAGCAAGAAATAACATCTTTGGGATTACGATCCCTCAAAGAAATTAGCGATGGCGACGTTATAATAAAAAATAACAAAAACCTTTGCTATGTTAATTCCCTTAACTGGACAAATATCTTCAGGACAAACCAACAAACGAAAATTGAGCTGAATGAAAGTCCAGAAGAATGTGGTAAGTCCACTTGTATGATTTAATTTTGGAAGTAACCGTTCTATTCCCAGGTAAGGTGTAAAATATAAATCACTCTACCCTATACTTGCTAATAGTTCTTTTCTTTCCTCTGGGAGCCCCAGCCACCAGGGGCTTGGTGCCGTAAATGATACCATCATGTCCTGACCCACACCTTTGCAATAAGACTCATCCCCTAATACATCACAATGTTGTGCATAGCAAATTGTGTTAACAAGCCTTGCTGTCTGTTAAAAGAAACACATGAAGCAAGAGGCGCCAAGCATGTATAGCTTGGAGCAGAGAAGGGACGGGGGATATGATAAAAGGGATGCAACCAGGTACAAGAGGGTGGAATATTGAAAGGAAGACATGTATGAGAACATGATGGAGTATGTATAAAAAAAGAGAGGGGCAGGTAAAATTCCGACAGTTAACATGCCACCCCCGAAATATTGGTTATTACAATAACACTGACCTTAACCCTATTTCTTAATTCCTAACCCTAACCACTAACCAGAGAAGCACAGCAGAGCACAGTAAATGTTGGGATGTTAAAATTAGAATATTCATCGGTATAACCACATTAAAATACATTTTTTCTAAACTTGAATCCTTTTCTAAACTAGAATCCATTAGGCAGTCCGCTGTATCGCTGTCGAAATAGCAATTGCTGGAACTACATGCCTATCGGAGGTGGTAGAGGCTAACATAGTAGATCCATTTAAACATGTTTGGGATAAACATAAGGATATACTGAGAAACTATACTGGAGTCAAATAGAGCCTAGAGTCAGTATAGCCAAACAACAGGGCGGACTGAATGGGCTGTTTGGCTCTTACCTGCTGCCACTTTCTAAATGCTTTAGATTTGCACTCCCTTTGAAAGTGCATCTCAAATATCATTAGTCTCTAAGGCCCAGAACCAGAACAATGTCCGCTAGCGTATTTACACTAGCCGGAGACGTAAAATCTCTATTTTGTATGTACTGTGCATGTGCGCGGCAGATGTTACAGCACATAACTCTGAACATACGTAACATCCTAGCATCAAGAGCGTAACTACAGATGAAGGGGCGAGCTAGCCATAAGACACCAGTAATTACGCTTCGTAGGCGGGGTGAGGCATTTAAATCGTACAGCATGGCCGTGCTTAAGTACATGCAGCCATTACGACCGACAGGAGTTACGCTTTGAAAAGTTAAGGTAGGGTTTGGAAAACATAAAACGGCAAAAGTTTGTACGACCAAGGGGAGTGTCTAGGGGAGTGCATAGTAATTACGATAGCGTAAACACAAAAAGGGAACGCAGGTCTGGATCTACCCCTAAGTGAGTTTCCAAGGATGCTCTAGCCAAAGCTCCCTTCACTGAAGACTCAGCAAAAATGGCAGCAAGTAGCATCTTCTAGGCTGCATTGTTTCCCAACCTCTGTCCTCAAGTACCCCTAACAGTGAAAGTTTTCCAGGTCCCTAGCTGAAGCAGGTGTGTTCATTACTGACTGTTATGACATTTTAAAGCTCCACAGGTGCTACTCAATATATCACTTGTTCTTTTGGGAGAACTTCAAAACTTGGGCCTTAGGGCAACTTAAGGACCGAGTGTGGGAAACAATTTTTAATCTAGAGCTAAAGTAAAGAGAGAAGCAGGAAGAAGTGAAGCTGAGTTATCTGTTTTGAATAGCAGATTTACATTTTTTCCCATTATCCACTTAATTTTTAGCCATGGTGAACCATTTGGTGTAACAAACTGCAATCCTATACACAATACTTTGGAGATGCAATGGTTAAGTACAGAGCACAAAAATATGTACAAAACTAACTACATGTTGTGGGAAATCTGTTTATTTTGTAGTTGCCAAAGGAAGTGTTTGTCATCACTTATGTTCTGACCAAGGCTGCTGGGGACCTGGACCTACTCAGTGTTTCTCCTGTCGTGCATATAGTCGTGGAAAAGAATGCGTGCCATCCTGTAACATAAATAAAGGGTAACGTTTTGTATATTTGTTTTAGGGTTTGGGGTTTTATTGTGCTTGGATATGTATTTAAGTCCATTACTAGTTTTTGTTATTGTTTTAGTTTATACAAGAACTGTTGCTGTCAATGGGCCTTATCCAGAACTACGCCTTGGAGCGAATTTACGCGTGGCTGAGACGTAAAATCGCTGTTTTGTACGCACTGCTCATGCGCACCATAGAAAATACGCACATTAACGTAGCGTAATTGTGAACGTATGGGCCATTCACGTATGTGTCATGTAAATACTTACGTGTGGGCATGCCAATTTTACTCCAAAATACGTCTGAAATACGTGAAGTAGGCAGGGGGTTGTATTTAAAGTGTACAGTATGGGCGTGCTTAGCTGCGTAAATTCGTTCAGCCCANCAGTATGGGCGTGCTAAGCTGCGTACGTTCACATAGTCAGTACGTCCGTTCGCGGACGTACTCTGTTACGTGTGAAAAAGTTAAGGTAGTGTATGGAAAGCGTATCGTGACAAAATACGTCCGTGCAAGGGGTGTGCCGAGGGGAGTGTAACGAATTTACGCACACGAAAATACGCTCCGCGAATAAACGTACGGCAAACGTAGTTCTGGATCTACCCCAATGGCAGAAAAACTCTTGATCAGGCACAGGCATGTTTGATACACACTGCAATTCGGTATTTCTGTTACTCTTAGCCTTTACCTGAGTCCAGGTATTCTATGAGTGGTCACCCCTGTCCCTGCTCTTCCTATTTGGTTGGTACTCCTCAGCATTTCTCTATGTGCAGCAGTATCTCATCCCTCTGTCTACCTCAGATAACCATGTACACCTTTACCTATTGTACGGCAGGCCTCCCTAGATTAGTATACATTGGTAGTATTGTCTACGAATACTGCATTCTGTTGTCACTCCCATAGGTCACTCTTGCACCTGTCAGTTAGGAAACACCCTCCTGCCACTCTCTTTTTTTGA
>WWET01001506.1:80147-93272 GCA_011038615.1 Limnodynastes dumerilii | reverse complement strand
TGGTCAGTATCTGTGTGCAGTAAGCAATTCAAAGATATATCTCTGCATGCAAAGAATACAATTAACTTGACTCCCCTGCAATCAACATGGTTTAGCTCAGGAGTAACTAATTTCAAGCACTTACTTAAGTCTGGATCCAGCCCAAGTTTATTAATGAATAATGATGAATAAGTTGCATACAACATATATTATGTATATTATATTTAGAAATGTAGTATTCATCTACAGCACTAAACATTGCTGCCATTATTTGGAGGACTTGGATGGCTTAGTGTTTTAAAGAACAAAACTTTCCATTTTGCATTTATTTTTGCCTATTGAATTGTGCCATAAAGACCACCAGAAACCATCTCAGCAGACTTTACAATTACAGCACTATATTTAGCAGAAAGTGTCATGTTGATTTGCGTAATACTAGGCTGATGTTTCGGAAAAGTGCAGTGGATTTAGCTCTGGAAGACACAGAACTCCATAAATAAATTGAACACATAACTCTTGATTGCCTTACAACTGCCTTTAATCTTGGGCTTATCCTGTTCTTGAGCTTTCTTGGAAATGTAGCTTTCTATGTCATCATCAAAATGTCATCATCAAAATGCATTAAATACATGGAAATATAATAAGAGAGCAGGTTTTATATTTCATATGGGATTACAGTTCCTAATTGTTGGGCTTTTCTTTTTCATTTCTATATCTTTTAACCAGGCTTCTTAAAATATGGTCAACATCTTTTGACTAGATGTGTCTGATTTATCTAGTAATTTTTATGTCTAGCATTTGTAGATAGCTGAACGTCATCATAATATCCTGATTGTTATCTGAGACAGCTGCTAGCAGCAACAATGAAATATAGTTTTATAGATTTTGAAGTTTACCTAAACCCTTCACATTGTGAATTCAAACAGATACATTTTGGCTACAGTTTTAATAGTATTTAATATACATGTAAAAATATCCATAATTTAATTAACAGGTTTTTTATATATATATACTATTTTTAACATTCACATCAGTCCCTACACCATGGCGCTACATGTTAAGTTCCCTAACACAGATACACACACACACACACACACACACACACTAGGGCTAATTTATTCAGCAACCAATTAACCTACCAGCATGTTTTTGTAGTGTGAGAGGAAACCGGATCATCTGTAGGAAACCCACATAGACATGGGGAGAACATACACACTCCACACAGCTTAAGGCCTAGTCTGAAAATTGAACTTATGACCTCAGTGCTGTGAGACACAAGTGCTACTCACTGAACCACCATAATGTCAACTATCGCATCTTCAACACTTTATATTGAGGTCACTTATTTATGCCCAACTTACCCGCTTTGTGGATAATTGGACAAGACCAGTCATGTGACTAATATTTTGTATAACTGAGATAATTGAATCAATCTTTTTATAAAATTAAATTTGAACACTTACATTTTTAGATTACCCATCTGGCCAATCTGTGCGTTCACTTTGTAACCATTCCCACTCATACAGATGATCTTCCGATATCCAGGGTCTATAGATTAATTTATCCAATTTAGACACAGAAATTCTCTGTAGTATTTGTCTGCTCATACACTTATAGCAGGGTTGCCAACTTTTTAAAGCTTCTCTCCGGGAGAACCCGTGAAGTCATAGATGGCCGCAAGGGGTGGGCTTAATGACGTAATTTATGCAAATCGCGTCATTAAGTCCCGTTTCCTGTCAATCATTCGTTTAATCTCTAGCATTACATGGGATGGATGGGGCTTGATGACATCATCAAGCCCCGCCCATCCCTAGTAACTCTAGGGATTACAACAGTTATGAGTAGCAGGTCAGGGCTTGCAGGAGCTATGCTGACTCTCCTGGGATACCGGGAGAACTGCCCAAATTTCGGGAGTCTCCCGGATATTCTGGGAGAGTCGGCAACCCTGACCTATAGCAGGATGCCTCGTGATCGGTAGAAAAGAATAGTTACTGTAATTTGAATATTTCCAACCTATTGCTAGGATCGGAAAATGCCCACTTTTTGCTAGGGTAATGCCACATTCCCTGGGGCTATTTCCAGCAGTGGAAGGAGAGAGGGTCTTGTGAGGTGATACTGTGTTACCTTACCATCCCCAGAAGAGATTCCATTTACTACAACCCTTTGTTGTCTATCCTGTAACCAAGATTGTATCCAACACAACATCCCCATTTTAAGGTAGGGCCCTTAAAATCATCTGTTTCTACAAGCATAGGGAGCAGCTGAGAGCTCAGCGGCATTGTAAGTCTGGACCTGGCCCAATATTGTTAACGAAAAACAACTAACATTTCACAATTATTGTTGAATAACTCACAAAAGTGCAGGTTGTTTTTAGAATATGGTTAACACATGGAATGAAAATGTAATGTAGATCATAATATAATGCCTCTGTGTGCATGTTACTGACATATGGCCTTACATATTTTTTTTCTTCCTTCCTTAAGTTTGATCTCTGCCAGGTGTATTACACATCTCTAGTTGTAGCTTCTGGGTTTCTATTACTAATTAAATGATATTGAGCAGCTGTGTTGCCATCCAGCATAAGTAACTGGAGAGGAAACAAACATCTCCAGATGATTCATATTATTTCCAAAGACGTTTCCTAGTCTACTCAAAATCTCTTTTAATCTTAGTCTATTCAAGTGACATTTAATCATTGCTCAACCCCTAATACCATCTTTGCAGCACTACAGCAAATAACAAATTATTTACAGTCAGCCAGAGCCATACCTAGAAATTTTAGTGTCAGAGGCAAAAAGAGAAAATGGCACCCCCAACCCTGAATTAGTAACCAGTTTAACCTTAAAAATGAACTTATTGCTGCCCACTTTGACTTTGCGCTCTGGGTGACCGCCCCTATCGCGCACCCCTTATTGTGGCCCTGCAGTCAGCCAAACCACCCATCCTTAACAAGTGTGTAGCAAATTTAAATGTTGCTCTGCAACAATTGCTGGAATTAAGTCTAAAAAAATCTAATTCTAACTATTTAATGTATGAACGGATCAAAACTTTTTGTTGTTGTTATTATTATTATTAATAATAATAATAATAATAATAATGTTACAAAGGCAGTAGTTACATATACATTACAATTAACAGACAGAGTACAAGTTCAAATACAAGTACAATGCAAAAATAAAATACAGTACAAAAATAGTAGAACAATATGTATGGAAAATAAAGATGCAGGATGTGTGTGTATGAGCAGGTGAATAAAGAGAGAGATAGAGAGTAGAGAGAGAAGGTGGGAAATTAATGAGGTCAAGGTAGAGGGGTTATGACAGGAGGGAGGAGGACCCTGCTCATAAGAGCTAACATGCTAAGTGGGAGGGGGTGAATAAACAGGAGACACAGGGATGAAGATGGGGAGGCCAGGTAAGTTTAGGTGGAGGAAAGGTATGCTAGCCTGAAAAAGTGGGTTTTGAGGGAGTGTTTGAAGGATTTGAGGGTACCGGATTGCCTGATAGGTTGTGGTAGGTTGTTCCAGTGCAGAGGGACAGCCCTGGAGAAGTCTTGGTTACGAGAGTAAGAGGTAATTATCAGGTTGGATTTGAGGCAGCAGTCACCAGCAGACTGGAGAGGTCTGGTGGTAGTGTGGCTGGAGATAAGGGAGGAGAGATAGGTAGCGGTTGATGAGGAAAGAACCTTGTAAGTTGTTGCGATGAGCTTGAAGAGAATTCTGAAAGGGACAGGAAGCCAAGGTAGAGATAGACAGAGAGGGGAATTGGAGGCAGACCAGTGGGAGAGGCTGAGTCTGGCTGCTGCATTAAGTATGTAGAGGATCAAGATGTACCAGATGGAGGCCAGAGAGAAGAATTTTGCAGTAGTCGAGACGGGATATTGTTAGGGAGGTAAATTCAGCATAGTCCCTTTTATCTGTGTTTAGGGACTTTGGAACCTTCCTTTGATAGTTGTATATATGTAGAAGCAGTCATAAGGCTAGATTTACTAAACTGCAGAACAGCAAAAGCAGAGATATTTCCCATAGTAACCAATCAATTTTGTAGCTGACATTCACTAAATTGTATTAGGAAAGTGAGAGCTAGATTTTGATTGACTGCTAGAGAAGAAGAAATAACCACAGACTTGATCCAGATTTATGCAAAATGGTTGTTTGCCGCTCTCAAGGAGAGGAAAATGTCGGCATCTTGGGTGCACATACATTGCACTTCCATTATGGCACTAGATCCTCTAGATCCATACTTGGAATGGTTTCTGGTGGCTGGATATGATGCGTAAAGTATGTATGGTAGGTGGGTTGGGGGAGGTATGTTACAGCCCTTATGTATTATTCATGCTTCTGTATCAATGCAACCTAAATGATCTGTGCTTGGCTGTTATGTGGCTGCACCTGCGTACAGATTCAGAGCTACACTTAACGTTCACATCTGATTGCTATAGGCAATATGTTTTTACATCTGAGTCAGATGTTAATTTAGGGGAAGATTCTGGGCCTTTTGTTTTGTATTTCAAAATCATTTTAAAGCATTTTAAAAACATTTTTTTTTAAACTATTTTTTTATCCTTTACAGAGAGCCTCGGGAATTTATGGACAATGGAATTTGTGTTTCCTGTCACCCTGAGTGTTTACAACAAAATAATAGTATAACCTGCCGTGGATCTGTAAGTAATCCTAGATAAAGAACTGTTATTTATCAGTCTTGGCACAGTTTTTTTTTTTATTTTGACTATATTAGTGGGAAGTGCGCTGATATCAAGGCAAGAACTTTCATATGTGTTTAAAAAAATGATGTGCTGTTTAAAGTTTGTGTGTCCTGTACTGCGTTCCATCAGTAGCAAATCTGGATAGGTTGTACTGCAAATGAGCTCTCGTTTTTATATAATATGCCTAAATATACTGCTATTGAGGCTTATAAAAAAAAGTCAGTATAGTGTAGTAAATGCTTTGTGTTGTATTAAAAAAAAAAATTGTCTTAAATTGTTTAATTTGTAAAACATGAATGGCTATGTTATTACTATAAGAAAAGGGGACCATATTCTTACCTAAGAACGACTGCTGACTTCACACGCTACATACAGAAGTCTGTAGGAAAATGGTACTGAGCATTATATCCGCGACGGAGCGCAGCTGACCGATGCTGCGCTGCGTGTGGATCAGAGCCCCCCTGGGACCCATGCCCATCCCAATGCTTAGGAGATAAGCATAGCGTGGGCAGAGGCACGCAAGTTGTACAGTAAGGGTTTGGCTAAGCCCTTGCGTACGATGTAGTATTCTGCATGGAAGGGTTTCTGTGCAGAATACATAAGGCAGGGGTCCTGCTGGCAGGTACACAATCCACACATAGAAGAGCAGGTGGTGAGTGCCCAGCTCTCCTACATGGGGCTTGTGGATCACAAATATCGTACGGATTGATAAAGTAAGTATGGATACAGTCCAGGGTCATTTAATGTATGATAAACCTCTGGACTGCTACTGTGCTCATCCTGGTGAACACTCTGTTTCGCTAGCACAGAGCACACAGATTAGAGATCAGGTGGATCAGCTACTATACAACTGTCTTTCTGTGCTTGCTCCTATTGTGCATATGCGTAGTGTGAATACGCGCTGTGTTTACACTTCAATCATAGAATCAGCTCCACGTTCTCCCCACTGATTTCTAGTTTTAGCTTAGTGATTGTTAGTTGATTGAGATACTTGAGAGAAAGGGAGAGGGGAGTAAAACAAAGTGAAACTTCTTATAGGCAGAATGTTCGGCCTTTTATGGTGTCATACAGAGGGAAGAGAAAGAGTAACAGGACGGATAACTGTTTTGTATGGCTTTTGTTTTCTCTGTAAATATTATTGCACATCTGGTCTCAATAGGCCTCAGCTACAAGAAATACATTGTGTTAGATTCATTAAAAGAAATTCATAAAGACCCTGTTGCCCTTTGTAAGGATCACATGACAGATGTGGGCAAAGTTGTCTTCATTTCATTTTTAGGTTGTTTGATATTTGCTGAGAATAAAATGCACATTTAATGAATGAGATAATTTCAGGGCAAGAAAGTTCGGTTTCCCATAAGCATTGTGGGAAAGCAGAGTTAGACTTTGATTCAGTTATCACTTAGAGATTAAGCAATGGATAAATCACATACATAAATCCTTTAACTCAAACCATATATGTATCTCCATGTTTCTCTCATGGCTGTGAGGATGAATTTGTTTGAATTTGCTAGCAGTGGTGTAAAATCCCTAGATAATGTTAGCTGAGTAGGGAGTGTAGTGGGTAGGCGTTTTATTACTGCTCTATGCTTCCTGCTCTGTACTTGCTTACCTTACACCCACATGAAGCATTTAACTGTTAGGTCTCTTGCAGAACTCTTTGCTGCAACACTTATTTTACCACAATGCTGCTACTACAGTTGAAATACAATAGTATTAGCATCATAATAGTTATTGATATTTATAATTGAGCTGCAACCATTCTGTGGAAACAAGACTTTCCCAGCTTCGAGTGTTCTCTGAATACATAACTCATTAGCTAAGCTTATCAAATTCCTGTAAAATATTCTGCCTGATTACCAGACCTTTATATAACTCATGCAAAGCTTTACATTAGGTGCAGAGGTTGCAGCTGCTGTGGGGTCCAAATAAAAAGGGGCCTGTGGCAGCTGCTCACCCTACACCCATAACAAATACTGTCATTGGCTATGTGCTAGACAATGTGGATAATATAGTACTTTACACAATTAGAAAAAATGTGATTTGTGGGCCCTAATAAAAAGGGAAACTAATAATAACGGACTGGTTCCAGAACGCTGTTGGCGCTGCAGTCGGAGTTATGGCCACAGCGATAGTGGAGGTCCAATTTTGGAACACCGCCGCATCCTGAAATCTATATGGGCAAGGGGGGTACTTTATGATCCAGTCACACAGCAGTGTTAGTCGCAGGACTGAGGGTAATTTTAGAATGAAAGAGAAAGTGTGTAATGTGATAGCAAAGTGGTCATAAATGGAGTAATTGTAGGTTAAGAATATGGTTGAGGAATTTTGGAAGCTTATCTTTAGCAGTGAAAGTTAAGAGAATATAGCAGTCAATAATGGTCAAGGAAGGTTATTCCGCAGAGTGGGTGCAGTTCAGGAATAGTCCTGTAACCAGGAATCAGAGCATTTATTTAGTGTAGAAGAAAGTTGCAGATCCTGTAAAGATCCAGAAGAACGAGCTGGGATGTATCTTGAGATAAGTGAGGATATGTATTTGGATCCAATCCTGTTGATGGCTTTGTAGGTTAACAAAATAATTTTGTATTTGATTCTGTAAAATACAGGCAACCATGTAGAGACTGACATATTGGACCAGGTCTAAGAGAGAGTTTTGCAAGGAAAATCAATCTAGATTCTGCATGCAATATAGACTGTAGAGGGTAATTTTATATTGACGGAGGCCAATAAGGAGAGCATTGCAATAATCAGTGCCTGAATAAGAGGAATTCTGTAAATGTTTTTTAGTTGTATGTAATTGGATTTTGAAGCAGATTGTATGTGGGGCACAAAGTTCTAAGTCAAGGATAACACATAGGTAGTGAGTTTGATGATAGAGATATTGCAGTGTTGACAATAAATAGAAAGACCGGGTGCGTAACTTCTACCAGATGAAATTATAATTAGCTCTGTTTTTGAAAGCTTAAGTTTGGGATGGCGAGAGAACAGGCATACAGGCATTCAGTTACATGGGCCGTTGGTGACAGATCAGCAGTGGATAGACAGATTTGTGCAACTTCTGCACAGAGATAATACTGAAATCCAAGTGACTTTATTAGTTGTCCATGGGAAGTGGTATAGATGGAGAAGAGCAATGGAAATAACACTGAGCCTTGCAGTACTCCAACAGATAATGGATGAGCAGGGGAGGGGACCCAGACACGCCAACACTGAAAGAGTGATACTGGCTGAAATAATAATTACCTTACCAGAATAAAGGGGACCTACTGTAGGCTTATGTGGACTGGGCAAACCATTGAATAAAAATGAATGAATAGAATCAATTATTTAAACCAATAAATATTTTTACTTTGTTTTCTTTTGGAAATATTTCCTGCTAGCACTTGTCTTGCATTAGAGAAAAGAGGATTGTGATTAGGGAGAAACCTAGCTCTCCCTGGAGGTGACTACTAGCTAACTACTTAATCCTCTGAAACATAGAGAGAAAGCAAAACATCCTTTTTTTTTTCAAGACCACATAGTGGGCTGGATCCAGATTTATCGGTGGAGTGCGAACATATGGAGGGGTTCCATACATTCGGCTGCTACAGAATGGTAGCACATGAGTGCAAAGGGCACTCCCCCAATCATGTATGGAATTCTGGACATTTACTTTTCCAGTACCCTACATAATCTTGTCTGCATGTAAGGTTAAACGTAATCGTATGTAAGGGTTAAACTCAGACATCACTGTATGATTTGCATAGAAAGGCCAGGCCACTGTGCGTATAACGTACACACGGACGTATAGTAATATTTTTGTTTGCAGATTAGATTTTAAAAGGTGTCTAGCAAAACATGGGCAAGACTTTAGCCACTCTAGACAGCAATCGTAGATAAAAAGAAAAACATTGAATTGAGTTTTACATGTCACAAAAAAATAGAATCTTGAATTTTAATTCCCTTGATGTGATATTTTATAAACACATGGATGCTGATAATTACTGTAATCTACTAAGTCTTCTCCCGATTGCTTTCACTTGTTTTCTCAGAAGTTGATAAGACTGTGCTGCTCTTCAATGGGAAGTATTAAATCAGGACAGGAACTGGATAGTATTACATATTGCTTCAAATATAGCACAATACAAAGCTGGAACATAATGCTGAAGTCAAACATCTGGACAAATTTTAAATACCAGATGCCTGAAGCATAATCTCTATCATACTGTGTCAGACTACGGTCAAAAGTATTAACTAGTTAATGGGGGTTTTGTCTTTATTTTAAGCATCTTTTTTTTCTATAGGAATTAACAATTTGCAATATGCTACTTTTATTGAATAATAGACAATAATATTACATGCAAATAGAAAGGTCTGGTTTTGAGACTGTGATCATTTCCTTCAAATAAAATTAATACACAGATATCAGTTTTATTTATTGACATTTGTTTATAACGACTCAGCATATTCCAAAATCTTTTGGGGCTGGAAAAAAAAAACCAGGCAAAAACTATAATAAGTAAAAAAAAAAAAAAGAGAAATATGTTTACAGTATTGAACTGAAGAAGCAAATGGCCCATAGTAATCAGCACCCATCAGATTCTACCTGTCATTTATCTAGATTATTCTAAATGATTAGAATAATCTAATTGCTTTGGGAACACCTTCACTTTTCTTATTATATAGACCCCTAAATTTTGCAATGAAAAA
Organism: Limnodynastes dumerilii; assembly: GCA_011038615.1. NCBI lineage: Eukaryota > Metazoa > Chordata > Amphibia > Anura > Limnodynastidae > Limnodynastes > Limnodynastes dumerilii. The sequence goes on along the minus strand of WWET01001506.1, from coordinate 83,900 downwards.
AGCTAAAAGGGGCCTACTCACTAACCTACACTACAGAAAAAATAGCAGTTTGAAACAAAGAGATAGATATTAGATAGCATTATCAAAATTCTATTTTTTTTATAGAATGCCAGCAGTACTTTTTATCTCCATGCCTGATTGTATGTTAATGATATATATGTTCATTGATAGGTGTCTTGCTAATCCAGGGTGCCTGGTAAACTAAGTGGAACATATTCCTATTTATTTGACTAATGGCTGGCGTCAGTATCTGTCATTATATAAATGGCATGTGGCAAACACAAGTGACAAGCATCCCATTCTTTGGGTTTATAAAGGTGGATACACGATTTCCCCAGGTCCCAACAAAATGGTCTGACAGCTGGGGTAATTGAGTTTACACACTGCCCAAACCTTGGCAGATCATTTGACTGCCACTGTGCCATTCTATAAGATCGACACATCGTCGGTTAAATCTGCTGTACCACTACTAGACCATTTTGTCAGTGTTCCAACAAATTGGATCAGTGTCCATACTATGCAATTACCAGGCCAAACAACCAGCATGATAATTGTATTGTGTGTACCCAGACTAAGCAATTTAGATATGCTTTGCCAAATTGTTATAGTAATAAGTGGTGGGGTGTCAAATAAATACAATCCATTGATCCCACTGGATCCCCAAATGGGTATAAATGAGTAAATGGCCTATTGGAGGGACTAATAAAGCTCAAAATTTATTATGTTGTTCTTCAAATTTCTGCTCCAAAGGAAGAGACATATTATACAAGTATTATTAATATTATTATTATTTATTAAGAAATAACTTTCCAATATTACCTTATTTAAAACATAACTGTAATTTCCAGATTCTCTCGGCTTCTGGCCAGATGCCCCTAATCAGGTTGTGCATGTTACAGTACAGGAACAACACTGGTAACATGACAGCATCACCAGAATTAACTTTGATGCACGACCTAGGCTTATTTATTTATATTAAACATACCCATGTGTTCTAAGGAGAGAAAGATGTGCGTTTTTTGTCCTAGTATAATAAATCCTTTTTTTCCCCCCTTTTCCAATCTGCCGCTGCGCTTGAATCTTCTGGATCCAGATGCACGCTTCATTAGCAGTGTGTGTGCAAACGCAAAAGTACCCATTCTCTAATCCTTTCAGTAGTAAAATGCTCACTTTACATAAGTCTGGATCCCTTCTACTGACTCAAACAATAACACTAATGGATTACATAGTGACATGGCTGAAATATTTAAATTCAGAAACTCTGTGTAGTATTTGGTTACTATGGGTATGAGTAGCCATTTTGAAAATTATGGGCCAGATCCAGGCTACCTTGTTTTACTCAGCTTCCATGCAATTCAGTCAGATTGCACGCACTCATCCATACTGCGCATGTGTGTGAATCTGTGCGAACCAATCGCTATCGAGTGTATTTTGACCTATATGACTTAATAGGAAAGACACGTCAGAAAAAGGGTCTGGATTGAATAAATAAGTATAATAGGCATTCCCTCTTAGTCAATTTACAGTATAGGTGTCTGTGTACTGTGCCAGACCTCTGGGAATATCCACATGACACAATAAACAATCTGGATAGTTCAGACCAGCACTGGTGGAACCCTCCAGTTCTTTTGGAAAATAATTACCTGAGATATTTTGTGATGTCTAAAATGTTTGGATTCTTAAGATCTGGCTACCAGCAGCAGGAAAGTAGGTAAATAATAGGAGTTAGTTGGAGAATATGTCCCATGAGGCAAGTGTCTATGGGGTACCCCTTGCTAGAGAGGTAGTCAGCTTCGGTGATGGAACAAATGGGACTGCTGCACTGAGTTCCAAATTACTGAGTGCCGCAAACATTCGCCCTCACTGTGGGTCACAGAGGCACTGACAGAGCTTAGTACCAACCACCACAGAGTGTCCATGATTTGTTACCTAGAAGGGCAGAGCATGCAACATCATGAATGACTGGGATGTGAGGCAACTATTCTTGTGTCTTGGGGGCTAGGGCTTTGCATGTCTGTCAGAGGTTGTGTTTATTCAATCTACAGTAGAGCCTCTTTCTTAGCAGATAATACTTTTTAAAATAATGGCTAGGGTCAATGAAGTAAACATAGACTTTCTGATCTAGAAATGTATAAATGATAGAGAGATGTTCCCATGGTCTTCAGGTTCCTTTTTTGTTTCCTTATCCTTAACTACATTTATAATTTTTGTTTTAGGCAGAATATTTACTTTATTAATTTAAGTTCAAGTTTAATCAATTTTTTGGGAACTAGAACAAGCTTAACAATTAAACAAAAACACGTTCCGTGAATTCATGTCCTAAAAGTTTAAATGTTATAGTTTCTTTTCTGTTGACAGCATTGTGACATGAACACTTTACTGCTTTATTACAGTGAGTTTTTAGAAATATACATAGTGTCCCTGATTCACACTTAAGAAGCCTTAAGTGCGTATTTTACCCAAATTACGTACTACGCATGCGTAGTAGGCCATTTACGCAATCTACGTGCCAGTTAGGTACCTAGGTTGCCTTTGTGAGTAATACTGAGTAATACTGTAGGTCATTTTGGCAAAATACGCACTTAAGAAGCACATGCTACTTAAGTGTGAATCCGGGCCGCTATGTATATTTCTAAAAAATAGTTCAAGTTTACGTAGAAAGAGGCGGAGTAATGTCACCTCAGGGAGTGATTAGGAAGAAGTGGGAGGGGGGAGGGCGGGGAGAGGTAGTGTCCGTGAAGACATTGCACGGTTAGATAAGGTAGCCCTATGGCACTCGTATTTGCCATAATGTACTTAAAAACGAGGGGCGGGTTAGGGGCTGGAAGAGTGAGTTAGGCGCGGATCTGTGTTCATTTTGGGGATATAAGTGACCTGTCCTATATTTACATTTAGTCTAGAGGAGCTGTAATTGTGTTCTTCATGTTACATTGAATAATCATTTTAACTATTGTTTACAGGGTGCTAATGAATGCATAAAATGTGCTCATTATATTGATAATGACAACTGTGTCAGCAGTTGCCTGCCTGAATTGGATGATGAAACTTCTTCCATATTCTCCAAATATCCTGATAAAGCTGGAGTCTGTCAGTTCTGCAGCCCAGAATGCAAGACTGGGTGAGTAGAGAATCTTGGCTGTATCTATATGTACAGGCTGTGCTGCCTTTCTGATCACGCTCATTTTATAGAATGTATTAAATAAATGAAAGCCATAATTCGATTAGTTGATAGAGGCAGGATTTCCACTTTTCTTGTTTTAGAAATCTACCCTATGAATTTGCTGTAACACTTTCAAAAACTGATATTTAAAATGAAACATAATAATCTCTGGCTTTTTAAATTTATTCTATTATTATAATTATTATTAATAATAATAATTAATAATAATGTTTATTTATAAGGCGCCACACAATATTCGCAGCACCCTACAAAGGCAATAGTTACATATACAGCACAATTAACAGAAAAGGTAATTAAACATACTGCTCTTACAGTATTTAACTTAAATGATCATCATTCCTTTAGTACAATGGATTTTAATTCTGCTGGATAGTGCTGCCATCTACTGGCAGTTTTAAGACCGTAAAAATCATTTTGTAATGGGTTTAATTAAATCAGGCCTGATCCAGAGCTACGATGTTACACTGAGCGCTGTAGCGCTCAGCGTAACATCGGTGCTCTGGACCGACACTCCCCCTGTGCGGGCGTATGGCCCCTTCCTTACGCCGGCTGAAGGCTACCCTAGCTTCGCC
>WWET01001506.1:57789-72912 GCA_011038615.1 Limnodynastes dumerilii | reverse complement strand
TATATATAGATATATATATATACACACACACACACATTATATACTGCTTTGTGATCACATAGACTTACCTTGGGAAGTGTTTTAAATTATAGAGTAGACTCAAATCAGCTTGAAATGCGCCAATTCCTATCTATTAAGATAGCAACAAGTGCTGTCAACCTATGATGTCCCTGTGGACTGAGCCTTCTGATGTTCTGCACTTGTCTTTCTCAACTTTAATATATTTGTCATTTTAATGGTTCTGGAGCATTAGTGCAGATGTTCATAGGAACATCCACACTGACAATGTCATAACGTCTCATGTTACTTAATTGTCACCAAGAGCCATACGCACTGTGGTTCAACTTGATGAACCGTTTCTTATGAAAATTGCATTGTCTTTGCTCTGCCCTTTGAATTATATCATAACTCCCTCCCCTTTCCCCCAGCATAACAGTTTTAGCAAGTATGTACTAAAGTCATGCGCTGTTTGTAGCCACAGAAGAAAACATAGGTCTGGAACAAGGATTAAGAAATGTGTATGTTTTCTGTAAACTGCGTGTGGAAAAAACGTCCACATCTCAATATAAAGCAGGCACATTCTTAAGGCTTGCAGCATGGATCTCAATCCTTAGCATCCAGGCCACCGTGTGCACAGCCTGTATGCATGGTGGAAGGGGGCACTTATTTAAATTGTACAGTAAGGGCTTGGTTAAAACTTTATTTATTTTATCAGTCCCATTTTCTGTGGGACATGTGTGTAAATATTAAGGTAGGGTCCAGAGTATGGAAGTCCTATACATGGGGGGGAAAGTGGTCTTCCATCACATGTGCAGAACTTCGGATTGCACTGCAATATCTGCAGCGATCCGCTATCGGAATTCTGCTGCCGTTGTGGATAGAGTTCCAACCACAGCGGCTGCAGACTTTTGGCTCCAGCCTATAGTTACTGAATTAGTGCAGCAGTTGGGGGATGGTGTTATTAACTTATTCCTCATAAGGACTGGTACTGGTATTATGTACATATCTCACATAAAGTGTTGTATATAAAATATAGCATGAAGGAATAATTGTGTATTTTTGTATGCAATGAAGTGTTATACACACACAGAAGCAAGTGCTGGAAAACATTCTTCAGGAATGTATATTGGTGCCAGCCCTGCCTAGAGCTCTACATGTAATTAAATACACATTTCTGTCATTGGGTAAATGCCATTACTAGTACAAATATAGAATGTGGCTACTTAATAATAATTGAATTCATTCAGTACAGTTGCTAACTACTAAACTTGTCTAGATGACTTTTCATTTATTACTATGGATTAGGTTTATGCAGAGTTTTCCTTTATTACCAAACAGGAACCTTTCCTGTAAGATAACTGTACAGAAAATTCTTTATTTCCTTTTGATTATGTTTGCATTGTAGCTAGCAAAAATATATCTAGTAAATAGATATTTCCAAAATAGTTCATATGATTGCACAAGTTTGATTTATCAAAAAATGATAAGATGAACATTACATGGTGTACAAAAGCATTGAGGAAAAATATATTGTGCTGGTACAGTTTTGTTTTGTAAATATGACGTACATTGTGTAATTGTATCTTGTATCTGTCTTCATTCTAGGAAGCGTATGTCATGGCCAGCGTTGAAAATCCCTATGTTTGCCGTTTGCTGGGAATATGCCTAACTTCCACGGTCCAGCTGATTACCCAACTCATGCCCTATGGCTGTCTTCTTGATTATGTTAGAGAACATAAAGACAATATTGGGTCACGGCATCTTCTGAACTGGTGTGTGCAGATTGCCAAGGTAATGTTCCTACTAATGAGTTTTGTGCTCTCTCGCTGAGGTCATAACGACTTCTAAACACAGCCCGTTTGGTGCCTAACCAGCACCCAGTTTCCTCTGACAGTAGCTTAATGCAGCTAAAAACACAAACTACATATGAATTATTAGAATTCTAAATGTACAGAAGTCCCATTGCATTTTCTGGCTGAATACCTCCTCTTTGTTCAGAGCCGTAACAAAAAATTTTAGTGCCAGGGGCAAAAAGGTAAAATGATGCCCTTGACCCTGAATTCCAAACCAATTAAACATTAAATATTAACTTACTGGTGCCCCCCTTAAATTTGATGCCCTGGGCGGCCACCTCATCGCACACCCCTAGTTACGGCCCTGGGCTCCGTTTATCATTGTGAACACCCATTTTAGACTTACACATAGCTGACAGCTAATTGGGAGCGGAGGGTATGGATGGGAGAAGGGGAGACTTAGACAAGCTCCGTCTTTGGGAATGGGGTCTCAAAAAGTCCCTTTTTCGGGAAAAAAGCCGTACTCAGCGGCAACCAACACCCCTTTGTTAGGAATAAGCAATGGTCCTTTTGTATTTTCAGGATCATCATAGCAAATACCACCATTATGGCTCTAAAGCAGATTGTGCTAACTGCTTCTTGTTTGTAAAAACTTTAATACATGCACATTATTTTAAAATCTCTGTTTCCCTAGTCATCTTCTTTTGTTCCACAACTTATGCTATTTTTACATTATCATTTGGAATAAAAAAACACCAGCAACTATTTAAAACTACATAACTTTAATGAAGAACCATTTGTCCTAATAATGCTAAATTAGCACATTATAGTGTTTTATTGGGGCTTTTAAGACATTGTCATTGTTAGTAGTAATCCCAATTATACTTTTAAAGGGAATGAGTTACCTTGAAGAACGGCGCTTAGTCCACCGAGACTTGGCTGCACGGAATGTGCTTGTGAAGGCCCCACAGCATGTCAAGATCACAGATTTTGGTTTGGCCAAGCTACTGGGAGCAGAAGAGAAGGAATATCATGCGGAAGGTGGAAAAGTAAGGCAAAAGAACAATGACTTTCTATAAACAGTTGCTTATTGAAAAATACTTTTTTTCTTTTTAATAGTTGTTATAGCATCTGCATTAAAAATATTTTATCTGCCTAAACCCATATTATTATTTAACTAGCAGATCGGTTGTCAGCCTGCTCTGAATGGTGCTGGCTTAGTGGCCTTGTTCCACATATGAGCTTATGCACTAACATCAATCTACATTATCAGAGCCAATACTGAGGAGTGTAGTAACATTTTGGGTGTTGGGATTGGTATATCAAGGCCAACATTTTATAAAATCATGCTGCTTATTATATTAACAGCTTTCAAAAGTTCCATCAATCACTGATCTAATGCACTTTATGAGTGTATATTGGGTTTTTTTTATCTGCTTGAGCTTATCTGATTCATGAACCAATTAGATAGGTTAGAAATCAGAGCCCTGAATGAAGTACAGGAAGGGATTAGCTAGGGGATTTATTCATGATATGTGTGTGTGCATTAATTGCATCCAAGACCTTCACCCTACCTTAAAACTTCCAGTGTGCCCCCATTTAAAATGGTGACTGATCAGAAGAAAGGATCTTGTGGCAGGCCAAATCCCTGTCCTTACTACATTTTGTCATACTAAATGCCCCCCCCCCACCTGTGACTGTAACTCCCCCCAAAGTTGGCGCACATCCAAATGGAATACACCAAAAAGCAGATTGTATTCTGATTGTAGTCTGGATCCAATGCTTTATGACTAAGTATTGCTCTATTTTCCTCTAGGTGCCTATTAAATGGATGGCTTTAGAGTCCATTCTGCACAGAATATATACCCATCAAAGTGATGTGTGGAGTTATGGTGAGTGTAATCATTGGAATTGATATGATTTTAAAAAGACATATCTACAATTCAATGCATTCTTTCTATATGAATCACATTTGATGTTTATCTGATAATTTTCTTTACAGGTGTTACAGTATGGGAATTAATGACATTTGGCTCAAAACCGTATGATGGAATTCCAGCCAGTGACATTTCCACCATTTTAGAAAAAGGAGAACGTCTTCCCCAGCCTCCCATATGTACCATCGATGTGTACATGATTATGGTGAAATGTAAGCTTATTATCCAAAGATCCATAAATTGCTGTGTCCTGGGAAAGTTAAACCTGGAGCTATATTTTTTTTTTATAGATTTCAGCAGAGATTTTGTACAGACATACACGCAGAGTACTGTGTAATGTATTGTTCTGTATAAATTACATTGTGTAAGCAATCCATTAGTCATTAGTAATATACGATACATGCATAAAACAAGATCATGGACAGGCATCTCCTGTGTAAACATTCTGAAGCACAAAAATGTTACTGCTGACTTTTTTTTAACCACTTGGCTTCTGCAATTAAGCATCCAACATGCAACTATTCTCTTGTAATTCTGAAATAATGCAAACATTATCCTTTGTAGGTTGGATGATAGATGCTGACAGTCGTCCTAAATTCCGGGAGTTAAGTGCTGAATTCACCAAGATGGCTCGTGACCCAACACGTTACCTTGTAATACAGGTAAGCTGTTTAGCTTCTGGATCTGCTTATGAACATATATGGGGCTGATTCAGAGCTGCACTTACACCTTTTTTTAGATGCAAGTGTAGACCTGAGCAATACCATGTTGAACTGCAAGGGGTGGCAAATCTAAACTGTGAAAGCAGAATTAGAATTGAGAGGTGAAGTTTCTTAGCTCAACTCTATTTTATAGAATAAACATAAAGCTATGCAGTATATGAGTTCTATGTGCAAAAGTAAAGTATTTCCCTGCATGCAAAAGATTTTCAATTAATTAGCACCACTTACTTTTAAAAATGGTTTAGCCGAGATGTACACTTTCACCTTTTTTACCCTTACTTCCAAACTCTGAATCAGGGCCTATATATTTACCGTTATGGTTCAGTGGGAGACATATTGTCATACTGTTGTTCCTGCATCTCAGCTTCACAGGCAATCTTAGGGTATGGGAAGCTCATGTATATAGGCATAAAAATGTACCATCTTTTTTTTTCTGTAGGGAGATGAGAGAATGCACCTACCCAGCCCTGTAGACTCTAAATTCCATCGTACATTGGAAGAAGACATGGGTGATGGTGTTGATGCTGAAGAATATTTGATTCCACATCATGGATTCTTTACTAGCCCTTCAACATCCCGGACACCTCTCCTGAGCACGATGGTATTTTGTTTTTATTTTTCATGTGCTGATATTTTATATATTTATTTGTTTGGAACATTGTAGTTTGACACAGAAATAATAATGGTCAAGAATCTTCTACCAAAACAACAAATCAACATCCCAGACATGGCTAAACCTTTGGGCAGCACCCCCTCTCGTTAACATCTTGGTCTGTAAATTCACTGTACATACACTTTGGTATATTAGCATAGCTCCAAAAGTTGTATTTCTTGAACCTAGAATAACACGTCTCCCAGATCTGGGTAACCTCTACCACAGTTCCTGAGAAAACAACCACCTGAACAGTAGTATTGTTGGATATTAGTTTTATAGAATTTTGCATGCAAAAAAATGCACAAATGAATATTATTATGTTCCTTTTTTCCAACTCCAAGCAGGGACAACCTGTTAGAGAAGACAGTTTTATTCAAAGATACAGTACAGACCCAACAGTCATTTTGAACGACAGCATCGATGATGAATTTCATCCAGTGCCAGGTTAGTAATTGTGTCTAAAAATATAAAGAAGCATTCAAGTAAACCGTGATCCATAGCTGGGATTATGTGTGTCTCTAAAATGTATACAGTAGAAAAACGAATTTGCTTCTCTGCAAACACTGGTTCTGCTTTATGTTGGGCAGTATGGTGGCTCAGTGAATTGCAGTTGTGTCTCACAATGCTTTCCCCATGTCTGTCTGTGTTTCCTTCAGGTGTTTTGGTTTCCTCCCACACTTAAGAAACATGTTGGTAGGTTAACTGGTTGCTGACAAAACTAACTCTAGTGTATGTTTTAGGGAACTTAGACTGTAAGACTGATGTGAAAGCCAAATATTCTCTTTGTATAGCGCTGCCGAAAATTTGTGGTGCTATTTAAATAAACATTAATAATACAGTATAAATATGGACTGGTTCTCCATACAGAGAGATTGCAGCACTCTATTCATGTGTAACACATCTTTCATAAAAATACATAAATAAAAAAATAAAAAAATAATGTTGATGTTTCAGTCATGACATAATGGACACTCATTGCCTGAAATCCAAAGTTATGTCTCCACTGACCTGCGCTGCCCAATGATGGTCAAATTATTCAAGAATTCTGAATGATCCCATTATTGTGCCAGCTCTTGTTCTCCTTTATATAACTTATATCAGGTTATCTCCAATCTTTTAGATTTTCAAGCAGTCCTCCAAAACTAAGGAAGCCTTGATACAACCTCAACCATCCCTCATCCCCTCATCCCCTTCCCAATGTCCCTCCCCTGCTTCTCCCCCCTACTAACACATTGCTACCCTTCCCTCACCCTCATGAGCAGAGTCCTCTATCTTCTTGTTCTCCACCTCCTCCTATATTATCTCGGCCCCCTCTGCAGTCATATTTGAATTTTTTGTCTTTTTGTTTTGCTGTCCGTATTGTGCCATCATTTCCACACTGTATGTTGTGTTTATGTTTACTCAATATTTATGTTATGTCCATGCTTACACATTACTAGTATAACGCTTCAGACCTTTTGTGAAACCTTATAACTAAACATTATTATTTGTATAATTACTTTTAATTCCAACAAATTATTATTATATTAATTTATCAACAATATGTCTGTATTGCAGAATATGTCAATCAAATGAAGTCAGAAATCTCAACAACAAACCAAATTTACCTTAATCAACTACCACCAACGGATTCAAAGCATCTTAATGGTAGTTACCAGCATTCCAATGGGAACAGTGTGAACAATCCAGAATATATCAACTCGGTTCAGGTTATAAGTGTAATAGAAAACGACTATCCCTCGATCTGGGATGCAAAAGTAAGCCAGCAAATTAGCCTGGATAATCCTGATTACCAACAGGACTTTTTCCCAAAGGACACAAAAAGCAATGGAATTTGTAAGATTCCTGCAGCAGAGAATCCAGATTATTTGCCACTGGCACCAAAAAATGACTATATTGAAGCATCGGCATGACCTCCAGTTGATAGTAACATTCCTGTCATTCTCCCTATTGGAGCACAACTCAGTTCTTAAGGGATCATTGTGAACAATGGACCCTAACAAAAAAAAAGTGTACACTACACTACTTAAGAACTTTTACCTGAATCTTGAAATATATTGGGATGTACAATATAGTCCTCAGTGATGCATATGGTCAATTGTTCTCCTCAGTTTTGTTGTAAATTACAAAACATATAATGCTTTTATATATATATATATATAAATATATACCAAGAGATTTTTTTTTTAATCTGCATCAAAAACGTTTCAATTCCTGTGGTTTTTTATTATGTGTAAATATTCTTGCACTTTTTGTTTTTGTGTTTTTGTCAAAGTTTAATGGTATCTGTGGAAACAAAACATAGTAAATGCAGCAACTGCATTTATTGCATGAATAATAATAATAATGTAAAAGCTTAGTTTAATAATAGTAATCATAATCTTGTTTGGGGAATGGAATGGGCAACATACACAACATTCAGAATCAATTAGTAGTATATATTTTCCAATGACATTTCATAAATCTTTGTTTAGGAGCTAACTCATTGGGCAGTACATATATATATATATTTGAATATAAAAAAGTATAATGGAATTAGCTAATCAGACAGAAGTAATAAACCTATGCATGGAAATGTGTACTGTACTGCAGGTATTAAGGTTATATATACTGAAAGCTTTTAAAAGAATTAAAGGATGTGTTGCCCAATTGAACCAGTCCTAGTTAGCATTTATCTAATACATTCAAGAAAATGATAGACTGGATCTGATCTTTTTCATTATAGATGTTTTAGTATATTTAGACCTAAATATGATTCTGTAAATAATCTATTTCTGAACTTTCCATCTGAACCATGCCATTTTGTGAGATATACTATACTGGAATATTATTTTGTTCTTTATCTGTAAATTATTTTCCATGATATATATTGCTCATTCTTTTTCCAAAGATATACAAGTATAAGTCCATGCATGTCTATATTTTGGGCCTGCTATTTGTCTTTACATTCCTTTTTTTTTACATCAGTTTAATATGTATATCTATATATTTGTGCTCGTTTCCAGATAATGTCCAATGAGCCAGTGTCTATTGGCTCCTTACTCTTCCTATGACCACTGTGGAGGATATTTTATATATTGGAAGTGTGTATAAATGGTGTTGAAATGTTATAAACTGAACAGGCCTTTAAAGGACATTAGTGGGTTGGGGGAGGGGTTGTACTAATTATGTAATTTTACAATTGGATTTGTAATTTTCTGTTAACAGAAAAGAAAATGCCATTATTGCTGCTGCTTTTTAAATATAAGACCAGTTTTACAAGGTTAAAATCTCATTTTACATTTATTTATATTTTCATAAAAAAAAAGAATTATTTTCATTGACATTGAAATTATAGCATTTTAACACCATTCAGGCTACACTGTTTGAATGCACACCTTTCACGTTCACGGGAAATCCTTTACCTTTCGTTTACAATTGTGAGCCCTAATTCTATATTATGCACTTATTTGTTTGCTTATGTGTCATTGCATCTGTGATCTGTATCATGAACAATATACTTGGGACACATTTGGAAATATACAATATTTCAACATGCAATCAAGACCACTATTAAATAAAGGTCAGTTCAAGAACTCCACCAAATTTAAGATGTAACACATTTTGCTAATTCGAGAACAGTTAAGTATAAGTAAAAATGACAATTGTATCTTCTTATAAACATTATTGCTGCAATAGAGATGTACAATATCTATTTTTAAACTGTTTAATTTTGATTGCCATTGAGATGTGGAGACTTAGACCACTGCTTTTACCATTCAATGAAAAAAAAACCATGTTCTTTGTTTGTCTTTTGACAAAGTAAAAAAACAAAAACAAAACACTGCTTCATACCTTGTTTTTGCTGGCAACATGGACATACTTGTCCTCAATGGGGGTGTCAAACGAGTANNNNTATATATATATATAGGCTCTTTAGCTAATAATATTTTACAAGTTACAAAATGGCTGCCTCTTCTTGTTGGTGATTAATGCATACTTTTATCTTTTTGGTTGTGCTTTACTATACCAATATTTATGCAATAGGAGTGCATCAGCTGAAATGTGAATAACTTTATTTTTTAGTCTACTTTAAACCCTTTCACATCACCACCAAATACCCGGGTTTTTGGCGGTGATGCGAAAGATCCCATTTTTGTAGACCCGGGTCTAATGACCCGGCATTCAGACCCTGGAAAAAATCTTCTATTTTTTCACAAAAGAAGGGTTTCATTGTGAAAGGTCCCGTGTTGTTTTTCAACACCGGTCCTTCACAAAGACACCTGATTGGAGAGATTTGTTTAATATCGCTATGGCAATAGTAAACAAATCCCTTAGCCGGAGTCACGTGGAGGAAAAGAAGAAAGCGCTTTGTAGTAGTTGTCTGTCTCCTTTCTGGTCCACCTGCAGTTCTGCTATTCGCCACTATGTATTTAGTAGTTTTATTTCTCCTTTCTAGTTCGCCTGCGGAACAGAAAAGAGACAGACAACTACTATAAGGTGCAGCTTTCTCCTTTTCCTGCACATGAATCCTGGCTAAGGGATTTATTTACAATTGCCTGTTGTAGTTGCCTGTCTCCTATCTGGTATTCTTTTTAAAAGTCCCATGCATTGTGTGCAAAAAGTTTAGTCCCTTTCATTTTTTCCAGGCAATAAAAGCTCCTTTTTAGGCAATCAGCTAAGACAGTTGCTTGCAAGGGCAGACACAGAAGATTCATGGCACATGTGAAACAGTCAGACCCGGGTATTTCCTGGGTTTTGGGTGGACTTATAAACACATCTTTTTTTTGGGACACGGCAATTCGTCAGGCAAAAGCCTGGGTTGAAAATCCTGTGTTTTTCAAGGTTGGTGATGTGAAAGCAGTATAGTGTTTTTCCCCCCACAGACACACCAGGGGAAATTAGAAACATAATACTAAAATAATGTTACTGTGTCATTAGCAAGGGGAATTATTGCAAGAGGTTTCACATAATTGTTCTCAAAGTTGCTCTCATTAATGTACCCCAGGAATGCACAATCTCCTCCCAAAATAAAAGCCAAAACTTTTTTTTATTTATACATCACAATACAAAATGGAAGGACCAACCTAAACACTGTAAATGGACATTTATATTTTAAGCTTTCAGATTATTTTGTTTTCCATTTTATTTAACAATTGTACAGTATGACTTTATCCATTTATCTACTATCTCTCCATCCATAATAATAGTTATCTAATACCTGCTGGAATGCAGGTTGCTGTTACCACGAGGCCACTATCAATAATATATTTAGAGACAAAGGGCCAGATTTACTAAACTGCGGGGAAAAAAGAAAAGTGGAAATTTTGCCCATAGCAACTAATCAGATTCTAGCTGATATTTTCTAGCATGTAATAGGAAAATGAGGGCTAGAATCCAATTGGTTGCTATGGGCAACATCTCCACTTTTCCCACAGCTTAGTAAATCTAGGCCATAGAGGCAAGGCCGCCATCAGGGGGGGATAGCCGGGACTACTGCCCTGGGCCCACCGCTGATGGGGACCCACCATTGTTACAAGGCCAATGCGCAGGGAAGAATTTCTCTGTGCACCGGCCAAATGGTAACGGGGGTCTGTGGGGCCCCGCCAATATGACATCACATATGGAAATTCTGAAGGTGGCCCCGCTTAGAGGTTGATCCAGAGTTAGGAGCAAAAGTGCAAAGTTTCTCCTGGGAAAAGCCTGTTGCAATGTCAGGGGTGCAAATTAATAACAGTGGACCGAATCCAGCCTCATGCAAAAGGGACGTTTTTTGTTTGCAAGTTACACGATTCCATTACTGAACTAGATCCAATAGATCCAGAGCTTTGCATCAGCAGGGCAGGATGGGGTGGAAAGCATATTTGAGGTACGCATGGTAAGGAGGGAGGTATGTAGATTGTCCATTAAGGGCTTGGTTAAGACCTTATGGGCAATCCTAATTTCCACGCCATCCTTATTTTCCATAGGGACGGTGCAGGAATTTTAATGTAGGGTCCTGCTGTCATAAGTCACTTGCATGTGAGGGGAGCGGCCTCCACTCAGGCACATGGGATCTGACGGCGGGCTGCTTTTGCATTCGGGGTGGCAGAGGTTTGGATATGGTCCAATGTTTTAAAAACAGGAAAAGTACTGGCTGAATTTGCTTATTGCACACAAATACTGTACAACTTTATTTTTAAACCCTAATTTAGAGATAAGTTAAATAACATCAATTCTGTTTTCACAATTAAATTTGATTCCCCCTGCAGTTCAGCGTGATATTGTCTCTCAAGTCCCACAATGGGCTACAACCCGAAAAAAAAAATGTTGCGATTTAGTTATCAGGTGACGGGAAACCAAAAGAAATAAATTGTGAGCAAAGTGCCAAGTTGTCTGAGAAAATCAGGATCTAGCAGCAGCAAATTTGTCATATATTTCAGAATAAGTTCATTATGTTTAAGATTTGCTGCTTTGTTCACCAATCCTAAAATTTCATTTGGATATATCTCAGCTTAGATTTTAAAATGGTGGAAAATCTACAGAAGTAGGCTCATTCTTCCAACTACATACAAAGTATAACATTTGTCTGGTCTTCTGAGTCTGGTAATGTTATTTTGCTCCATTAGACTGATCGTGTCTAAATGTCAAGATTAGAGTACATCTGTGATGTTTTTCACCCAATGCTTCTATTTGGAGACAGCTGTGTTTTGCTTTCCGCAAGTACAGCTATCACATGAGCAGCAGCTGGATATAGGAACCGTGGCCCGTGTCTGTTTTGAAGCAAACTCTTTCGATAAGTCTTCTTTAACTGACAGTTAACATACATCCTGGTTTATGAGCAGACAAAAACTGTCTTAGACTGAACAATTAAAGCAAATAGTTAGTTTATCCCTGTTATAGCTATACTCCTTCTGTAAGAATACCAATGTGGGTAGTTCAAATTATGCGGAGAATAAAAAAAGAATAAAAACAAAAAAAAAAGAAAACCACCGATCTCACATTTTTTTTTAACCAAAAGGCTTGCTTTATAAATACACAGCTCTACTCTAGTGTTTTTCCATGGATACTGATTGACGTGGAGAAGTTTTAATATATTGTGGATGTCACTGTTGAAAAGATAGCAGCTGTTTAAACACAGAAGTAAAAAAAATCAACATGCACATAATAAAGATTTTTCATATAGTGACGTGCCTGCTTTATTTAGTGACATGATTAGGACATTTCTCTGCTGAGTGAGTAGTGTAAAAGATGTTAATGCAACAAACTCATCTCATTAAGAAAAATACAAAAATCTCCTAAGACATGCAATTAAAGCAATATTTATCATATTTGAGCAGCTTGGCAGTAATGGGAACTTCATGGTGCAAATGGTCAGAAAATTAGCTGATCACATGACATTTAGGTACAAGGGTAACCCCAAGGTACATTAACACATTCACTAATTCACATCACTCACACTTTTTTATACTCTTTATATATAAATATATTTTTTTTTACCGTTTTACATTTATCACAAGTACAATTTTCAAGTCTAATTGTAGATGTCTGCAACATTGTTTTTTTGTTCTATATGTTGAATATTCTATTTAGTAATTATTCAAGAGAAGGTAGTAATGAATGGACAAATTGGAATTAAACAATTATCCTAAGCAGCTGATATGTGCATGGCATATAGATTTGCAACATTCACTGCACTGTGTTATAATGGTATTAAAATATTTACATAAGTAAATAAGTAAGTACACTTAATGTTGTATTGTTATGCAATTCTGCATTCTTTGTATAAAATCAGATGGAAGCTGACTTTTGTATGCTTACTATAGTATTAATTGCATAAGCTAATTGTCTGTATATCGAGAAAATATGCAATGAAAATAAGATGTAATTTATCATTTTTTTCTGTCCTGTTTTTTTTTCTAAAGAACCTTTATTGTAATTAAACTGTAACATGGAAAAAAACAAAATGGAATTCTTTTGTCTTGTAAAATGATGAAATAGCTATTTTTTACTTTACTTTTGGTGAATAGGCAGCCTCTTAGGTTCAAGAATTAGCCCTACAGCCTTTTAGGGAAATTTAACTTGGAAACATAAACACAAAACTAAACAAAATTCATAGAAGCTATAACACTGAGAATCCAGATACCAACAGAATATGCACAATACAATGCACAGGACAGGGCTAACAGAGAGAACTTGATAAATGCAAATAGACAAGGCAGGGCTGACAGAGGGTACAGGAGAACAAAACAGGAATAAATAATGGTGCAAATCCAAATACAAAAGAAACTGAATACATGGAATACAGAGAAATGGAAATACAAGCAGTGATAATACCAAATACAAGTACACAAGGTCAGCTGGGAACACAAGCATATAGAGGAGGGAGCTAAAGATCAGGAAATTCACAAAAGGCAGCTGGTTTACAAGGCACAAGGGGGTAACAAGCAGGAGATCAGTGAGCACATATGCAACAGGAACACAGGATAAATAATGAATGACCAGTAGCCTGTTCATAGAGAGGAAAGCTTCTATGAGCAGGCTGCCAGATAATCAACTAATAATGAATCGTCCAACAGCAGGTCATAATAATGTCCATGATCTGTAGGAACACAAATGTCCAAGACTTCCCCTATGGGTGAGACTACATATTACACATTCACATAGTGTAATAATATTATAAATATAAATAGCCAGGGTCATACAGTGAGGCATTCAGCAGGTAAAGAATAGGCCACCAGGAAATAAGATAGAAAGAATTTTAATGTGGGCCAGAATTTAGTGGAACTTTACTCAGTACTTACTGATATTGGGCTGAATGCAGATTTAATAACGTTGTACCTGATCCTAAACAATGTCAGTGTTTTGTTGGCACTGTGCATGCACATATCCATGCAAATGGAACTCAGTTCTGTTCACAAGGAATTCTGCCTGACGGGGTGTTTTAAGACATCCTCATGCCTAATCCCCGCAAGTGGGGCAGGGATAGCAATGTTGATGAGGGTACATTTGCGGTGGTAGGCACTTTCGCATGGATCTGCGTCCAGATGAGCTTTGGTGCCCCTCTCGCATTCCTATTTCTAATTCTAAAGGAGATTTATATTTGGCTTTCATCCCATTTCACTGTGTCACCATAGCTGATGTTCTGCAATGATCTGACCTGGGGTCAGGTCCACCCATGATGTCACATAGAGGGCACAGCACCTGCATTTCCGGTCAGCGGGCCGAAACGCAGGAATATCCTCCCTTGCACATCGGTTCAATGTTCAATGTCCAGTCTGTTTCACCTCTCCAGCAGCAAGCAAAGCCTTTCTAATTTGTGTTGCTTTTGGTTAGCTTTTCTTTCTCCCCAGATCTTGATGTCCATATACTCTGTGTAACTTTTCACAGTCTCTATCTGTGTGTATCTCTCTTTTGTGATAAAAGCTCACCCCTTTCTCTAATAGTTTACTCCTCGCTGCTCTGTTTCTTTGTTTCTCCAGTTCAGTTTCTAAAACACTGATTTGCCTATAGACTTCAGCTGCTGTCTCTGTATCAGCTGTCTCTATATCAATGGCTCTGTCTTTGTTTCTCCCATACTGGATCTCTGTCTCACTCCTTTCAGCCATCTCTCTCTCTCCTTTTTGACTCTCTTACTAGTCAGTTACTTCGCACTATTCTGAATACCTGCCGCTTTCCTCTAGAACATTCTCTGCTGCCATCCTGCTCCTCTTTTGTAGGCAGACTCTCCAGCTTTATGGCACACTGTATGCTGCAACTCTGCATACTAGCAGTAACACCCAGTCCCTGCATCAAAACGAGTGTGGGTCCCCGTTGTAACGGCCCTATTTTGATACGGCCCACTCCGAACTGGCTGGGATATCGATTAAATATGACTCGATGCTCCATCAGAACACGGTGCTCCGTCAGATAAGCTGGAAAGCACTACCCCAACCCACTCCCTAACCCTAAGTCTACCCCCCACAGCCTAATCCTAAATTTCCCCCCTTGCAGCCTAACCCTAATTTTCCCCTGCAGCCTAACCCTAAGTCTCACCCCTGCCGCCTAACCCTAAGCCT